>JZKD02S2270027.1:0-35550 GCA_000966675.3 Picea glauca | reverse complement strand
ATTGGAGAAATACTTCTTCCAAAACTCTCAAGAGCAAGTGAGTGAAGTGGCTTGGTGGCAAGAGCAAGAGGGTGAGTTGAAATTTCAGCAGAATAACAGTAGCTCAAAGAATGGTTGTCAAAATGAGTGAGGAGGGGTCTTACTAATACCTCAAGAGGCAAAGTGAAGGCATCTTGATGAGTGCCAAGTGTTGGTTTTCAAGCAAGAGAGTGAATCTCTATGAAGGGGGCGCCCCACCTAGGGTTTTAGGCATGGATTGGTGAGGTGGAAGGGTGTGGGCCATGGATAGGTGAGAGGAGAGGCTAAGGGGGGCACACCTCTCATGGGAGGGGCCCACAACACAAACCAAGTCACAACCCAATGGTTTGGGAGGGAGAGGGGCGTAAGCTAGAAGAAGGGGGGTGTGAGCATGATAGAGGGGCGCCACATTGGCAAAGAAATGGAGCGTGGGGTCAATGCAATAGTGAGGTGGAGGTCTAGGAGGGGCGAACCTCTCATGAGAGGGCCCCACACCAAGTATCAAGTCATAATACTAAGGTTTGAGATGAGGGGGGACGTTTTTCCCCTTAGGAATTGGGTAAAGTGAGTGAGGATGTAAGTTAAGTGGTTAGATTAGGTTGTTAAGTGGTTAGGATGGGTTTGGGTAGGTTAGGAGGGTCTAAATTGCTTATTGCCACCTTAACACTTACTCATTAACTCAATAATTACAAAATTTTGACATTCTGGCAATGTCACTTTAGCAATTAAAATTGTTGTTTTGACTGACTCTGACTCTAAGTGGACANGATGGAGGGTCTGGGGGAAAGAAGGCCCCTGGCAAGGGTTTAGGGGAGAATCCCTCAAAGGAAAAATTGCCTTGTAAATGTATATTGTAATTTCATAGTAAATCTGGATGGTTCATTATAAGGTCACAGATCTTACGGTAGAAGTTATGTTAGGGTTTTTTTCCCTAGAAGGAAACCCTTTTCTATGAGGGAAATGTATTGTGGTTATGTATCATTGTGAATATCGTATTCTGAGTGAGAAGGATGTGAGAGAAATAAGAGGAAGTTAAATCAGGTTTATTGTAGGTTGTATCCCTTCATTTGTTGGATAATAATAAAGGAAGGACCTGCCAATTTCTCTGGTGGACATAGCCCACACTGGGTGAACCACATATATTTGTGTCTCTATTGTATTGTGTATCTTTTGTGTTTTATTTCCACATTTTTTTTATTTTATTTCTCCATGATCCTATTTTTCTAACAACTAGTATCAGAGTGAAAGGTAACTCGTAGGAAAAGAGGGTCCCTGGTTCGAGTGGGAGCAATGGTGGAAGATGGAAAGTTTAGGGTCGAGAAATTTAATGCCCAAAACTACCAATTATGGAATATGAAGATGGAAGATTATTTATATCATAAGGATCTATTCCTACCATTGGATGGAATAGCAAAGAAGTTGAAAGCCATGAAGGATGAAGAATGGGAGGTTCTTAACAGAAAAGCACTAGGAATGATACAGCTGACCCTGGCAACGTCGGTGGCTTTCGATATTTCGAAAGAAAAGACAACGAAGGAGCTAATAGACGCATTGGATAAACTGTATGAAAAACCCTCGACTTCCAATAAGGTATTTCTAATGAAGAGATTATTTAATATGAAGATGCCAGAAGGTGGGTCTGTTGCAAATCATTTAAATTAATTTAATACGGTTACTAATCAGCTAATTTCTGTAAAAGTGGAATTTGATGATGAGGTCAGGTGTTCTTGAATATTGTTCTCATTGCCAGAAAGTTGGAATGGATTGGTCATGGTTGTAAGTAACTCTATCTCTAGTTCAAATAATTTAAAATTTGATGTTGTTGTTGGTGTTATCCTTAGTGAGGAAATGCAACGAAAAAGCATAGGTGAGACATCAGGTAATGCGTTAAACATGGAGAACAGGGAAAGACAAAATTTTAGAGGAAAGGAATCAGGGAACCGCAAGAATTCTAGGAAGGGAAAATCCAAATCCATACTAAGAAATATAGAGTGTTTGAATTGTGGGAAGAAAGGACATCTGAAGAACTACTGCAGAGCTCCAAAGAAACAAAGAGATGGAGAGCAGGAGAAAAATCGGGCAGAAAATGTAACAGGTGATGTGTTACAAGATCCTTTGATTATTTATGTAGATAATATTTGTGAGTCTTGGGTAGTATATTTAGGGGCTTCATTTCATGACACGCCCCATAGGAAACATTTTCTAGATTATGTTCAAGGTGATTTTGGACAGGTTCATTTGGGTGATGATGCACCATGAAAAATTGTTGCTATGGGAAAGGTAAAAATAAAGAAAAGGAATGGAAACCAATGGTTGTTGAAAGAGGTAAGACATGTTTTAGATCTAAGGAAAATTAAATTTTCAACGGGGCAGTTGGCAAGTGAAGATTGTATATCCATATTTATAGATAAGATGTGGAAGGTCACCAAAGGATCACTAGTGATAGAAAAAGGAGAGAAGGTAGGTACATTGTATTTATGTACTGGTAATATTGACTCTTCTATCTCTTTGGATTCTAAAAGAGTGGATACAACATTGTGGCATCATAGGCTTGGACAAATGAGTGAGAAGGGGATGCAGATACTTCACAAAAGAAATTTGTTTCCATATCTTAAACAAATTGATTTGGATTTCTGTGAGCATTGTGTTTATGGAAAATGGAAGAGGGTTATATTTCTCAGAGTCGGAAAAGAAAAGAAGGGTGAAATGTTAGAGAATTTACATGCATATGTATGGGGACCAGCTCAGGTATCATATCTTGGTGGCTCTTGTTATTATGTTACTTTTATTGATGACGCAATTAGAAAAACTTGGGTTTATTGCATTCGAAAAATATCTGATGTTTTTGATACTTTTAAGAAATGGAAAGATTTGGTTGAGAATGAGATAGGAAAAAGGTTGAAGTGTCTCATATCAAAAAATGGAAGTTAATATTGTAGCAAGGATTTTGATGATTATTTTCCATACCATGGGATTCGTAGAGAGAAGACAGTTCCAAGAACACCACAAGAAAATGGTGTGTCAGAAAGGATGAACAGGACAATCATGGAGCGTGCAAGGAATATGAGATTGCATGTNCGATCACACTCCTCGTGGTTGCAGCATTTTTAGTACATATAGGCAGTTTTGATATGTTGTTAAGGTAGAATGGTTGATCTAGGCTCCCTGCTATTGTAATATTTTGATGAAGAACACCGGTTCTATGGTTATGTACTTGATTTGAGACTTCTTGATTAATATAAGTCAACTTTCTTACCCCATATTATTTGCCTTCTAATATTGAGAGAGTTCATGAATGATTGATTCACATGAATTGGTGTAATTGTATTATGATGAATGTTTGATTATAGTGTTGTTATAATTTCTTTCAGTTTCTTTGAGATCTGAATTCAAGAGGATCTTGTGTTTAAGTTTTTCTTCCTTAGGTTGTTGAAAGGCCTGATGTTCACATCAGACCTCTACACTTGTCTCACCAAATTCTTCCTCCTACTCACCTTTACTCCAACTTACTGACTGAAGTTTATCCAAGACCTCAATTTCTTGCACATACCAATCCAGATTTCTGAGTTAGAACATTATTTTCATTGAGTTTTCTCCATTTGGCCTCTTAAAAATCATTTACATTTCCTGTATAAATTGATGGTTATTGGGATTACCTTCTATGCAATATGAAGGTGACTTCTAGTGATAACATGTATGGCGTCGTTGTCGGGGAACGAATTGAATACATTTCCCTGAGATAGAATGACAAAGAAGATTTTGATTCTGAAGGTGCATCGGATATCAGAACCATTGAAGATTGCAACTTGCACCTGACAAATCCACTGTTTCCACTCTACTTTTTTAGTTCTATCTCCTAAAGGTAGACACATGAGGTCCACTCCACTACTTCATCTAGAAATGCCTGAAGCTGACCCAGAGAATATTATTAGGAAGGGAAAGACCGCTCAAAAAGGTACCTCCACTGATGTACCAAGTTTTTCTGATAATTTTCATAGCCCCTCTTTACAAACTCCAACAACTATTTCTAATTATCCTATTATACAAACTGTTGGAGTTTCAAGAAATTTAAATTTTGGTAGTTTTCCTGTCGATTTCTCCCCTCCTATTCTTGGTTTGGAAGGAGAGAGCTTTGACACCCCTTTATCCCCCAAAGTTGTGAGGTGGTTTAGACCCAAGACCTTAGAAGACTTTCCTACTCCAGACTTTACTACTCCTCCTCCTATTAGAGTTGTTGCAGCTACAGAAGGAGAAACTTTTGTTCCCTCAAGCCCCTTATATTTATCTCCCAGAAGTATGGTCCCAGTTTCACTTGTTTGAAGTCCACCCCCTCCAGGTTCTCCTCCAGTTCACATCCCAATGGCAGGTGTTGATCCCCCCAGAACTAGAATGGAAGCTATAGTAGTTGTGAGGTTCACCCCTCTCATTCTTCCTCAGCCTCTGAATTCTCTCCCAACTGATGGTTACCTTAAGTAGTTGCCCAAGTTCACAAGTGAAGGACACATAATTGCAGAGGGACACCTTGAAGCCTTTTATAGTTTTATAGATAATAATGCAATTGAGAACAAAGATGTATGGATGGGGATTTTTGTTCATATCCTTGATGGTGAGGCTAGGAAGTGGTTTAGGGCCTTTCCTCTTGGATCTATTGATGGGATTAAAGCCCTAGATGAAGCCTTCTTAAAAAATTGGGGGGATAAAAAAAAATTCTTGTACTATATTACAGAGTTTGGATCACTAAAGAAAGAAGAGGGGGAATCTATTTTTGACTTCTCAAAGAGGTCTAATAAAATGTATAATAAAATTCCCACTAAGATTAAGCCTACAGAAACCTCTGCAAATATGACATATGCTAGTACTTTTTACCTTGATTTCTACCTACTGTTAAGAGAAAGAAGAGATATCTCCCTGGCTCATATGCAAGATGTAGCCATTGAGGTAGAATCCAACCTGATGGTAGTTGATAAGCTTAGGAGTAAGGCTGATAGAGATAGAATAAAGGTGAGGTGTGAAACTTTGACCTCTGGTTCCTCTATTTCCCACCCTCAAGTTGATGAGATTACCAAATTAGTAAAATCTCTTTCCGCTGATATGGAGAAGGTAAAACTTGAAGCAAGATAGACCTACAGAAATACACAAAATGTTGATAATAGAGGTAACTTTAGGAGACCCGATAATGTTCCTCAGATTCTTCCAAGAAATCGCATAGGCAAGGAAAGGGATGACCAAAATATCCAAACCCCTTTACAAAAAAACCTTGTAGATGAAGAGGATGAAGAAAATTATCCTGAGATCCATTGTTTGGGTGACACCCCTCCATCCCCTCACTTGACCCAAACTGCATATGTGAAGTCCTTGATGGATAACCAAATAAATAAATTAGGTTGAGAAGAGAAGGCAAAAGAATATCCTAGTATATATAATTTGATATCTAAAAAGAAGGATGAAAAAACTAATGTTCTAGATCAGACCACAAAAAAAGAAAACTCTGCCAAGGCCATGACCATTGGAAACAGGAAGCAAAATGCTCAAATCCCCCCAGTTCTAGTTGAGAGTTCTACCCCAGAAGTCAAGGAGATTCTGAAATCTCCATCTTCTTTCAGTTTTTAAAATGAGATCCAAAAAATCAATATCCCTATACCATTTTTGGAACTGATACAAATTAAAGAATTTAAAATCTATCTTTCCGAAGTGTTGTTGCCTAAATCCTCCTCAAATGCCACCAATTTAGTAAATCTGCAAGATGAAAATCCAGCAGTCATCTTAGGTACTTTGATTGAAGATAGAGATGATTCATCCCCTCCCTTTTATACATCACTGAATATACAAATAAGGTGTTTCATAATTGTTTACTAGACTCAAGGGAATCTCACAATCTCATGCCCAAAATAGTCATGGATGAACTTGGATTGGAAATCACAAAGGCCTACCATGACTTATATTCTTTTGACTCTAGAAAAGTGAAGTGTCTCGGGGTCATCAAAGATATGGTTGTGACCTTGTTTCAGTTTCCCGTGAAGAGTGTGGTCATGGACATTGTAGTGGTTGATGTTCCCCCCAAGTTTGGCATGTTATTACCAAAATCTTGGATAAAAAGACTTGGGGGGACTTTGCAAATGGACCTCACATATGCCACCATTCATGTCTTTAGGGGGGAACATAGAAGAATTTACAGGGAAGCTCAGTTGACCTACATCATTATTGAGGAAGAAGACCCCACCAATCATCCTATTGTCTCTCTTGACACTGATTTGGGATCCAGCATATTGCAGCTCAATAATGCTCCTAAACCTCCTCTTGAAATCAGAAAGCAGTCCATCACTTTTTGTGAAACCCCTCCTCCAACTACCTTTGTTTGGAGGATGTTTTTTTATGGAGCCTCTTCTAAGGAAGGTGTTGGTGCTGGAGTGGTCTTTGTTTCACCTTATCAAGAGACTATAACTTTGTCCTACAAGCTAGAATTTGATGCTACCAACAATGTGGCACAGTATGAAGCTCTTGTTTTGGGTTTAAGGGCTGCAAAAGACATGGGGATTGAGGAGCTATCAGTATTTGGTGATGCTAAACTAATTATTCATCAGATCAAAAGTATTTATCAAGACAAGCACCCTAGGCTTAAGACTTACAGAAATGATGGGACCTGGTTGACAGTTTCTTCCTAGCTTTCAACATTTCATTTATTCCAAGAGAGGAGAATACCATTGTTGATTCTTTGGATGTCTCAGCAAGCCATTTCAAAGTCCCATTACCACCCAAATTCAAATATGATGTACAGGTGAAATATAGACCCTCTATACTTGACAATGTATAGCATTGGAAGGTGTTTGAGGATGATAATGAGTTCAAAAATTTTCTTGAGTCTGTTGATGAGTTCTCTTCTTTACATATTGATCGGGATCATGATTATGAAAATAACCCTCATGCTGATGTATTTTTAAATAAAATTTCCAATCACCATATTGTTCAGTTGCCTAGCAACCATATTCCAAAGGGACTAGTTCCTTTAGAAAAGTTGTTTGATGGGAATGATGTGGCAGTAAAGTTTAAAGGTTCAACTGATGATTTTGATGTAACTGAGTACACTATTGGTACAGAAGAGGATCCCAAATTTGTCAAGTTTTCAAGTAGCTTGTCAAGAGAGAAAAGGGTTGAACATGATAAAATGTTAAAAGAGTTTGTCGATGTGTTTTCCTGTACATATGAAGATCTCAGAACATATGATACAAGTATCATTGAGAAAAAGATCCCATTGAAGGAAGAGTCCAAGCCATTTAGGCAGAAGTTGAGACAAATAAATCCTATGTTGTTTCCCATTATGGAGAAAGAGGTAAAAAAGATTTTGGATTACCATATTATCATTCCTTTGAGGTATTTTGAATGGGTGGCCAACTTGGTCCCAGTGAGAAAGAAGAATGGAGAAATCAGGCTATGTGTCGATTTCCGAAATTTGAACAGAAGTTCTAAAAATGACAACTACCCCTTACCAAAGATGGAACACATATTACAGAGGGTGACATGTGCATCTAGGATGTCCATGATTGATGGATTTTCTGGCTACAATCAAGTCTCTGTCTTGCCTGGATATATAGAGAAGACAACCTTCACAACTCCTTGGGGTACATTCATGTATGCTAAGATGCCCTTTGGGTTGATGAACGCAGGAGCGACCTTTCAGTGAGCCATGGACATAGCCTTTATTGGAGAGAAGGAAAATTTTGTGGTCATTTATTTGGATGACATAACAGTGTTCTCACAATCTAATAAAGAACATTATGGTCATTTGAAAAGGGTCTTCTTGAAATGTAGAAAATTTGGTCTCTCTTTAAATCCCAAAAAGTCATTATTTTCCATGAAAGAGGGGAAATTGTTAGGACACATTGTGTCAGCTAAGGGAGTAAAGATTGATCAAATAAGAGTAGAAGATATTCAAACTTTGTCACTCCCTAGATCCAAGAAATAATTCTAGTCTTTCTTGGGGAAAATTAATTTTCTGAGGTTTGTTTCCAATTTTGTTGAGTTGGTAAAGTTTATCACGGCCATGTTGAGGAAAGGGAATTAGATCAAATGGACTATTGAATCTCGCAACTCTTTTTATCAAATAAAGAAGGCCTTGACTGAAGCACCTGTTCTCATCAGTCCTAATTACTGTTGGCACAGGGTTAGACCCAGGGTTCATCTCCAAGAGCACACTAACAAGCCCTAACTACTGGCCCTTTCTACAACACCTGTGAAGTAGATGCAGTCTCACTCGAGGCAGTTATGAGGGGGTTGCAGGACAGAGATGTCTACAACCAAGGGGAATATCAAGTGGATCTAATATAAGAACAACAAAACATTCATATATCACTTATCATCTAGGATCTACTTTGCACATCTACTTATCCAATCTAAACAGTAATGCAATCACAATATATCAATGACAAAGATAGAATACCAATCACACACAACACAAAATATACATGGTTCACCCTCTCTCTAGGGCTACATCCACAGAACTGTTCTTTATAATGTATTAAGATGAAGCATACTGTTCTCATCTACGCTCTTAGCTAGAAGATCCCCTTTATTCTCCTCTCTTTCTCTCCCCTCCATGTGCACCTAGCTGCAAGATTGATCTTCGCACCCAGGTGAAGATCTTACAATACTAGAAGGATCTCACACTTAGTGCTTCTCTCTCTCTCCACAGTAATATCTCACAACAACCAACAATAACCACTAGATCGATCAATAGTAATGATGACAACAACAACCCAGGTCCTCTTGTCCTTTATTTATACATTATGATAGCTCATCGACATCCTTAGGCCAAAACCTAGGTGTCCAAAACCTTAGATACCAAAACCCTAGATCAACTTGACCCATATTTTCAAGGCTTCACTAACCTATCTTTCCTTCATTCTCACCCAGTGCTTTAAGGAATCCAATGGTGTCTTCCTCCACTTTATGAGTTGTCCATGATCCTTCTTTCTTATTGATATGTCATCCTCGATATCCTTGTCCAATGGCTTACTTCTCTCCATCTTTTCTGCACTTTTGCTCACTTCGACCCAATAACAGTCACTGTGTCTTTTGTGAAGTTCGCATTTTCCTTTTTCTTCATTGATATTCACTTGCTTCCATAACCAAGGGCCAACAAGACCCAAAAACTCACCTGTGACTCATCTCGAGGCACTTCAGACCTGATCCTTCTATTTTACTTCGACTTCTGACTATGCAGTGCAGCCTCTGCTTTATGCTCTATGCCTCCTTTTCCTCCTTGTGCAGACTGTCTTTTTCGTGTCTGGTACCCAGTTTCAACTGCACCTGGTACCTAGACCATTTTCTTCTTGTGTTTACTAAGAACTGTGGGGAAATTGGTTGTCATAGTACAATTTCAACCAGCTCCCATTCACTAATCCTTCCTTCCACTCCCCATTCAGAGTCTTCAATTGCGCAACTCCTCCCTCTGTAACATAAGTGATCTCATATGGCCCTAGCCAATGCATTCTAAACTTCCCAGGATGTTTGATGAACTTATTGTCATATATTAGGACTAGATCACCTTGTCTAAATGCAATTTTCTTGATGTGCCTATCATGATAGGCCTTATCTCTTTCCTTCTGAACCTGTTGATGGAATCCTGCAATAAATTTGTCTTCCTCCAATTCAACCAACTATGAAAGCCTCTCTTGAACAACGCCAGGTTCATCCATATCTGTAAAGGTAGCAATTCTTAGGCTTGGTAACAAATATTCCATTGGAACAATAGCTTCAAGATCGTATACCAACTTAAAAGGTGTTTGCATTGTCAACTTCTTGCAAGTGGTTATATAGGCCCATAATACTGCTAGTACTCTTAGATCCAAATCATCCATGTTCACACTGCAAATCTTCATCAACATTGTCTCCAAGATCTTTTTGAATGCTTCAACTATCCCATTTTATTATGGATGGTATGGTGTGCTCTTCTAATGGTGAACTGAAAATTCTTCGTTCATGGCTTCAACTATCTTATTAATGAAATGTGTGCCTTGATCACTCATAAGGATCTTTGGGAATCCAAACCTGGTTATGATTTCATCAAATATGAAGTGCGCAGCTGTAGTTGCACTATAGTCCTTAATTTATCTTGCTTCGGCCCATCTGGTCAAGTATTATGTTGTTGTAATTATGTACCTTGCTCCTGTATGCTTTCCTAGTGGGTTTATAGGTCCAACAAAGTCATTGGCCCATTTCTCAAATTCTTGTAGGGTCAGTTATGGTGCTAGTGTCATTTCATCTCTTCTGGAAGGTTCCCCAACTCTTTGGCATACATCGAATGCTCTGGAAGAGTCTTTATCATATTTGTGTAAGGTAGGCCACCAAAGGCTAGCTCTAAGAACCTTCTGCGCAGTTTATTTTCCTGCATAATGTCCTCCTGTGATGCCTTCATGAGCTTCTACAAGGATCAATGGTCATTCTGCCTCCATAACACATCTTCTTAATATCTCATCAGGTCCCATCTTGTATAGATGTCCAACTATAAGTGAGAAGTATGCAGCGTGCACTACTAGCTATTTCTTCTAAGGAATTGTGTACTCACTAGGTGCCATTCCTATTGATAGGAACTGGACTATCTCTACGAAGTGTTCATCGATCTATCTAATGGCCAGTAGTTGTGCATCTAGTATTGCATCCTCTAAACTGGTCAGCTCTTCACCATGTTCCAACCTTAACTTTACTATGATCTCAAAATCATATTCCTAAAATAGCAGAAGACATCTGCATATCCTTCCCCCCAACACTGGCTTGTTGACTAGTTATTTCAGTGCGGAGTGATCAGTAAACATTTTAAAGTGTCCTCCCAATAAGTAGTGGAGAAATTTTTGTAATGCATACACCATGGCTAACCCTTCTCACTCAGTGGTGGTGTAATTAATCTCAGCAGTTGATAGCTTCCTGCTAGCAAAGGATAATGGGTGGTCAATATCTCCTCCTCCAGGTTGTGATAACACAACTCCTAAATAAATGGAAGACGCATCGACATGCACATGAAATTCCTTGGTACAGTATGGGAAAACTAGAATAGGCGCAATAACCATTTTCTATTTCAGTGTGTCAAAGCTCTGTTGGCATTCTTCTGTCCAACTAAACTGACAATCTTTCTTCAAAATTTTCTCCATGGGTGTTTTGATCTGAGCATATCCTTTGATGAATTTCTTGTAATATCTTGTGTGTCCCAGCACAGTGCGCAGCTGTTTGACTAAAGTAAGAGGGGGTAGATCAACTATAATGGCAATTTTGGATGGATCTACCANAAGTATGGTCCCAGTTTCACTTGTTTGAAGTCCACCCCCTCCAGGTTCTCCTCCAGTTCACATCCCAATGGCAGGTGTTGATCCCCCCAGAACTAGAATGGAAGCTATAGTAGTTGTGAGGTTCACCCCTCTCATTCTTCCTCAGCCTCTGAATTCTCTCCCAACTGATGGTTACCTTAAGTAGTTGCCCAAGTTCACAAGTGAAGGACACATAATTGCAGAGGGACACCTTGAAGCCTTTTATAGTTTTATAGATAATAATGCAATTGAGAACAAAGATGTATGGATGGGGATTTTTGTTCATATCCTTGATGGTGAGGCTAGGAAGTGGTTTAGGGCCTTTCCTCTTGGATCTATTGATGGGATTAAAGCCCTAGATGAAGCCTTCTTAAAAAATTGGGGGGATAAAAAAAAATTCTTGTACTATATTACAGAGTTTGGATCACTAAAGAAAGAAGAGGGGGAATCTATTTTTGACTTCTCAAAGAGGTCTAATAAAATGTATAATAAAATTCCCACTAAGATTAAGCCTACAGAAACCTCTGCAAATATGACATATGCTAGTACTTTTTACCTTGATTTCTACCTACTGTTAAGAGAAAGAAGAGATATCTCCCTGGCTCATATGCAAGATGTAGCCATTGAGGTAGAATCCAACCTGATGGTAGTTGATAAGCTTAGGAGTAAGGCTGATAGAGATAGAATAAAGGTGAGGTGTGAAACTTTGACCTCTGGTTCCTCTATTTCCCACCCTCAAGTTGATGAGATTACCAAATTAGTAAAATCTCTTTCCGCTGATATGGAGAAGGTAAAACTTGAAGCAAGATAGACCTACAGAAATACACAAAATGTTGATAATAGAGGTAACTTTAGGAGACCCGATAATGTTCCTCAGATTCTTCCAAGAAATCGCATAGGCAAGGAAAGGGATGACCAAAATATCCAAACCCCTTTACAAAAAAACCTTGTAGATGAAGAGGATGAAGAAAATTATCCTGAGATCCATTGTTTGGGTGACACCCCTCCATCCCCTCACTTGACCCAAACTGCATATGTGAAGTCCTTGATGGATAACCAAATAAATAAATTAGGTTGAGAAGAGAAGGCAAAAGAATATCCTAGTATATATAATTTGATATCTAAAAAGAAGGATGAAAAAACTAATGTTCTAGATCAGACCACAAAAAAAGAAAACTCTGCCAAGGCCATGACCATTGGAAACAGGAAGCAAAATGCTCAAATCCCCCCAGTTCTAGTTGAGAGTTCTACCCCAGAAGTCAAGGAGATTCTGAAATCTCCATCTTCTTTCAGTTTTTAAAATGAGATCCAAAAAATCAATATCCCTATACCATTTTTGGAACTGATACAAATTAAAGAATTTAAAATCTATCTTTCCGAAGTGTTGTTGCCTAAATCCTCCTCAAATGCCACCAATTTAGTAAATCTGCAAGATGAAAATCCAGCAGTCATCTTAGGTACTTTGATTGAAGATAGAGATGATTCATCCCCTCCCTTTTATACATCACTGAATATACAAATAAGGTGTTTCATAATTGTTTACTAGACTCAAGGGAATCTCACAATCTCATGCCCAAAATAGTCATGGATGAACTTGGATTGGAAATCACAAAGGCCTACCATGACTTATATTCTTTTGACTCTAGAAAAGTGAAGTGTCTCGGGGTCATCAAAGATATGGTTGTGACCTTGTTTCAGTTTCCCGTGAAGAGTGTGGTCATGGACATTGTAGTGGTTGATGTTCCCCCCAAGTTTGGCATGTTATTACCAAAATCTTGGATAAAAAGACTTGGGGGGACTTTGCAAATGGACCTCACATATGCCACCATTCATGTCTTTAGGGGGGAACATAGAAGAATTTACAGGGAAGCTCAGTTGACCTACATCATTATTGAGGAAGAAGACCCCACCAATCATCCTATTGTCTCTCTTGACACTGATTTGGGATCCAGCATATTGCAGCTCAATAATGCTCCTAAACCTCCTCTTGAAATCAGAAAGCAGTCCATCACTTTTTGTGAAACCCCTCCTCCAACTACCTCTATTTGGAGGATGTTTTTTTATGGAGCCTCTTCTAAGGAAGGTTTTGGTGCTGGAGTGGTCTTTGTTTCACCTTATCAAGAGACTATAACTTTGTCCTACAAGCTAGAATTTTATGCTACCAACAATGTGGCAGAGTATGAAGCTCTTGTTTTGGGTTTAAGGGATGCAAAAGACATGGGGATTGAGGAGCTATCAGTATTTGGTGATGCTAAACTAATTATTCATCAGATCAAAAGTATTTATCAAGCCAAGCACCCTAGGCTTAAGACTTACAGAAATGAAGTATGGGACCTGGTTGACAGTTTCTTCCTAGCTTTCAACATTTCATTTATTCCAAGAGAGGAGAATACCATTGTTGATTATTTGGATGTCTCAGCAAGCCATTTCAAAGTCCCATTACCACCCAAATTCAAATATGATGTACAGGTGAAATATAGACCCTCTATACTTGACAATGTATAGCATTGGAAGGTGTTTGAGGATGATAATGAGTTCAAAAATTTTCTTGAGTCTGTTGATGAGTTCTCTTCTTTACATATTGATCGGGATCATGATTATGAAAATAACCCTCATGCTGATGTATTTTTAAATAAAATTTCCAATCACCATATTGTTCAGTTGCCTAGCAACCATATTCCAAAGGGACTAGTTCCTTTAGAAAAGTTGTTTGATGGGAATGATGTGGCAGTAAAGTTTAAAGGTTCAACTGATGATTTTGATGTAACTGAGTACACTATTGGTACAGAAGAGGATCCCAAATTTGTCAAGTTTTCAAGTAGCTTGTCAAGAGAGAAAAGGGTTGAACATGATAAAATGTTAAAAGAGTTTGTCGATGTGTTTTCCTGTACATATGAAGATCTCAGAACATATGATACAAGTATCATTGAGAAAAAGATCCCATTGAAGGAAGAGTCCAAGCCATTTAGGCAGAAGTTGAGACAAATAAATCCTATGTTGTTTCCCATTATGGAGAAAGAGGTAAAAAAGATTTTGGATTACCATATTATCATTCCTTTGAGGTATTTTGAATGGGTGGCCAACTTGGTCCCAGTGAGAAAGAAGAATGGAGAAATCAGGCTATGTGTCGATTTCCGAAATTTGAACAGAAGTTCTAAAAATGACAACTACCCCTTACCAAAGATGGAACACATATTACAGAGGGTGACATGTGCATCTAGGATGTCCATGATTGATGGATTTTCTGGCTACAATCAAGTCTCTGTCTTGCCTGGATATATAGAGAAGACAACCTTCACAACTCCTTGGGGTACATTCATGTATGCTAAGATGCCCTTTGGGTTGATGAACGCAGGAGCGACCTTTCAGTGAGCCATGGACATAGCCTTTATTGGAGAGAAGGAAAATTTTGTGGTCATTTATTTGGATGACATAACAGTGTTCTCACAATCTAATAAAGAACATTATGGTCATTTGAAAAGGGTCTTCTTGAAATGTAGAAAATTTGGTCTCTCTTTAAATCCCAAAAAGTCATTATTTTCCATGAAAGAGGGGAAATTGTTAGGACACATTGTGTCAGCTAAGGGAGTAAAGATTGATCAAATAAGAGTAGAAGATATTCAAACTTTGTCACTCCCTAGATCCAAGAAATAATTCTAGTCTTTCTTGGGGAAAATTAATTTTCTGAGGTTTGTTTCCAATTTTGTTGAGTTGGTAAAGTTTATCACGGCCATGTTGAGGAAAGGGAATTAGATCAAATGGACTATTGAATCTCGCAACTCTTTTTATCAAATAAAGAAGGCCTTGACTGAAGCACCTGTTCTCATCAGTCCTAATTACTGTTGGCACAGGGTTAGACCCAGGGTTCATCTCCAAGAGCACACTAACAAGCCCTAACTACTGGCCCTTTCTACAACACCTGTGAAGTAGATGCAGTCTCACTCGAGGCAGTTATGAGGGGGTTGCAGGACAGAGATGTCTACAACCAAGGGGAATATCAAGTGGATCTAATATAAGAACAACAAAACATTCATATATCACTTATCATCTAGGATCTACTTTGCACATCTACTTATCCAATCTAAACAGTAATGCAATCACAATATATCAATGACAAAGATAGAATACCAATCACACACAACACAAAATATACATGGTTCACCCTCTCTCTAGGGCTACATCCACAGAACTGTTCTTTATAATGTATTAAGATGAAGCATACTGTTCTCATCTACGCTCTTAGCTAGAAGATCCCCTTTATTCTCCTCTCTTTCTCTCCCCTCCATGTGCACCTAGCTGCAAGATTGATCTTCGCACCCAGGTGAAGATCTTACAATACTAGAAGGATCTCACACTTAGTGCTTCTCTCTCTCTCCACAGTAATATCTCACAACAACCAACAATAACCACTAGATCGATCAATAGTAATGATGACAACAACAACCCAGGTCCTCTTGTCCTTTATTTATACATTATGATAGCTCATCGACATCCTTAGGCCAAAACCTAGGTGTCCAAAACCTTAGATACCAAAACCCTAGATCAACTTGACCCATATTTTCAAGGCTTCACTAACCTATCTTTCCTTCATTCTCACCCAGTGCTTTAAGGAATCCAATGGTGTCTTCCTCCACTTTATGAGTTGTCCATGATCCTTCTTTCTTATTGATATGTCATCCTCGATATCCTTGTCCAATGGCTTACTTCTCTCCATCTTTTCTGCACTTTTGCTCACTTCGACCCAATAACAGTCACTGTGTCTTTTGTGAAGTTCGCATTTTCCTTTTTCTTCATTGATATTCACTTGCTTCCATAACCAAGGGCCAACAAGACCCAAAAACTCACCTGTGACTCATCTCGAGGCACTTCAGACCTGATCCTTCTATTTTACTTCGACTTCTGACTATGCAGTGCAGCCTCTGCTTTATGCTCTATGCCTCCTTTTCCTCCTTGTGCAGACTGTCTTTTTCGTGTCTGGTACCCAGTTTCAACTGCACCTGGTACCTAGACCATTTTCTTCTTGTGTTTACTAAGAACTGTGGGGAAATTGGTTGTCATAGTACAATTTCAACCAGCTCCCATTCACTAATCCTTCCTTCCACTCCCCATTCAGAGTCTTCAATTGCGCAACTCCTCCCTCTGTAACATAAGTGATCTCATATGGCCCTAGCCAATGCATTCTAAACTTCCCAGGATGTTTGATGAACTTATTGTCATATATTAGGACTAGATCACCTTGTCTAAATGCAATTTTCTTGATGTGCCTATCATGATAGGCCTTATCTCTTTCCTTCTGAACCTGTTGATGGAATCCTGCAATAAATTTGTCTTCCTCCAATTCAACCAACTATGAAAGCCTCTCTTGAACAACGCCAGGTTCATCCATATCTGTAAAGGTAGCAATTCTTAGGCTTGGTAACAAATATTCCATTGGAACAATAGCTTCAAGATCGTATACCAACTTAAAAGGTGTTTGCATTGTCAACTTCTTGCAAGTGGTTATATAGGCCCATAATACTGCTAGTACTCTTAGATCCAAATCATCCATGTTCACACTGCAAATCTTCATCAACATTGTCTCCAAGATCTTTTTGAATGCTTCAACTATCCCATTTTATTATGGATGGTATGGTGTGCTCTTCTAATGGTGAACTGAAAATTCTTCGTTCATGGCTTCAACTATCTTATTAATGAAATGTGTGCCTTGATCACTCATAAGGATCTTTGGGAATCCAAACCTGGTTATGATTTCATCAAATATGAAGTGCGCAGCTGTAGTTGCACTATAGTCCTTAATTTATCTTGCTTCGGCCCATCTGGTCAAGTATTATGTTGTTGTAATTATGTACCTTGCTCCTGTATGCTTTCCTAGTGGGTTTATAGGTCCAACAAAGTCATTGGCCCATTTCTCAAATTCTTGTAGGGTCAGTTATGGTGCTAGTGTCATTTCATCTCTTCTGGAAGGTTCCCCAACTCTTTGGCATACATCGAATGCTCTGGAAGAGTCTTTATCATATTTGTGTAAGGTAGGCCACCAAAGGCTAGCTCTAAGAACCTTCTGCGCAGTTTATTTTCCTGCATAATGTCCTCCTGTGATGCCTTCATGAGCTTCTACAAGGATCAATGGTCATTCTGCCTCCATAACACATCTTCTTAATATCTCATCAGGTCCCATCTTGTATAGATGTCCAACTATAAGTGAGAAGTATGCAGCGTGCACTACTAGCTATTTCTTCTAAGGAATTGTGTACTCACTAGGTGCCATTCCTATTGATAGGAACTGGACTATCTCTACGAAGTGTTCATCGATCTATCTAATGGCCAGTAGTTGTGCATCTAGTATTGCATCCTCTAAACTGGTCAGCTCTTCACCATGTTCCAACCTTAACTTTACTATGATCTCAAAATCATATTCCTAAAATAGCAGAAGACATCTGCATATCCTTCCCCCCAACACTGGCTTGTTGACTAGTTATTTCAGTGCGGAGTGATCAGTAAACATTTTAAAGTGTCCTCCCAATAAGTAGTGGAGAAATTTTTGTAATGCATACACCATGGCTAACCCTTCTCACTCAGTGGTGGTGTAATTAATCTCAGCAGTTGATAGCTTCCTGCTAGCAAAGGATAATGGGTGGTCAATATCTCCTCCTCCAGGTTGTGATAACACAACTCCTAAATAAATGGAAGACGCATCGACATGCACATGAAATTCCTTGGTACAGTATGGGAAAACTAGAATAGGCGCAATAACCATTTTCTATTTCAGTGTGTCAAAGCTCTGTTGGCATTCTTCTGTCCAACTAAACTGACAATCTTTCTTCAAAATTTTCTCCATGGGTGTTTTGATCTGAGCATATCCTTTGATGAATTTCTTGTAATATCTTGTGTGTCCCAGCACAGTGCGCAGCTGTTTGACTAAAGTAAGAGGGGGTAGATCAACTATAATGGCAATTTTGGATGGATCTACCARCAATCCTTGCTTGCATACAATATGACCTAACAACACTCCAAATGGTGAAAATAAAATGCATTTCTTYAGGTTCAGGGAAATTTGACACTGCCTRCATTTATCCAACATTAGCCTTAGACATTCAATATGATTCTTCAATAAACTAAAAACAGTCCAATCATCAAAATATGCTTCTAKAAATTTATGCAGAAACTCCTTGAATGCTTCGACCACCACCCTGGAAAAGATGGTTGGGGCACTCTTCAATCCAAATGGCATCACTGTATATTGGTAGGATCCCCATTCTGTTAAAAATGTGGTCTTATGGTGATCTTCCTTGGTAATCTAGATTTTATGGTATCCTGAGAATCCATCTGTAAAAGAATATACCTCTTGGCCTCCCAAATTATCTAACACTTCGTCATTGAATGGTGTAGGGAAGGGGTCATGCAAAAAATCATCATTCAGCTTCCTGAGATCTACACATATCCTAATCTCTCATGTCTTCTTATCTTGTACCACCATATGGATAATCCATTCTGACTCTTTGACAGGTTCTATAATCCCTGCTTCCAGGATTCTATCGATCTCAATCTTCACTTTCTCCTTATATTTAGGGTTCAACCTGTAAGGTCTCTATTTGACTGGTTTTTCATATGGTGTCAAAGGTATCCTCATCTCTCCCATAGGTCCTTTAGTACCCTTCATATCAATGAAATTGGTTGGAAACAAGTCATGATATTCATGCAGTAACTCTGTAATCTTGTCAATGGTAGCAGCATCGCAATAATCTTCGACATTTGCAAACTTAGGTGTCTGCTCTATTCCAATATTGACCTTCTTAATATTGATCGATTTTCCAATAAATGGTTATTGAACTCCTGGTCCTTCCACATCTCTCTAACCTTATGTTTCTATGATGTTTACCTTCATCGGATCATCATCTTCATTGGCGTTGATGTTGTAACAACCTTGTAGTTTCTGGAGAGACACAGTCCATTCGTCCTCATCTTGATCTAAAGGGAGTCTAGAGGCCTCCTCAAATACTTTCTGTTTGACAATTTGTAGTGCTTGATCTACTGAAGGATATTGACTTTCAAATAAGAAGGTGGTTACAAAATTATGAATCATACCTTTCCAATTTGTAGTGACGAGGCGTAGCTCTGCTTGAAGGTACCAATTGATAGGTGTCATGTCCAGTCTGTTGATGAATTTTTGTACCCATTGTTCTTGGGGAACATTTCTCCAGGCTTCCTCATAGCTTTGCACATGTTCCTTTGGGAAGCTTCGACTTTTGTATCAAACTTTGCAGCCTTCTACTTGTGTTGAGAACCACGTTGTCATCAGTGTACGACACTGTATCCAAACCGTAATGTTACTTTTGTGTGCCCCCCACCATCTTGCTGGGGTTTCTCTCAGGGCCTCATCCATTGCCAAGAATCTTTGTTGCATTGGTACACTCTCTTCAAAGTCCAACAAGAAGGTTTCTAAAGGACTTAGACCATCAAAGGTGGGTAAGTTACTTACTGTTGTGCTCACCCAGTGAATTTCTCTCATTANTTTGGATGTCTCAGCAAGCCATTTCAAAGTCCCATTACCACCCAAATTCAAATATGATGTACAGGTGAAATATAGACCCTCTATACTTGACAATGTATAGCATTGGAAGGTGTTTGAGGATGATAATGAGTTCAAAAATTTTCTTGAGTCTGTTGATGAGTTCTCTTCTTTACATATTGATCGGGATCATGATTATGAAAATAACCCTCATGCTGATGTATTTTTAAATAAAATTTCCAATCACCATATTGTTCAGTTGCCTAGCAACCATATTCCAAAGGGACTAGTTCCTTTAGAAAAGTTGTTTGATGGGAATGATGTGGCAGTAAAGTTTAAAGGTTCAACTGATGATTTTGATGTAACTGAGTACACTATTGGTACAGAAGAGGATCCCAAATTTGTCAAGTTTTCAAGTAGCTTGTCAAGAGAGAAAAGGGTTGAACATGATAAAATGTTAAAAGAGTTTGTCGATGTGTTTTCCTGTACATATGAAGATCTCAGAACATATGATACAAGTATCATTGAGAAAAAGATCCCATTGAAGGAAGAGTCCAAGCCATTTAGGCAGAAGTTGAGACAAATAAATCCTATGTTGTTTCCCATTATGGAGAAAGAGGTAAAAAAGATTTTGGATTACCATATTATCATTCCTTTGAGGTATTTTGAATGGGTGGCCAACTTGGTCCCAGTGAGAAAGAAGAATGGAGAAATCAGGCTATGTGTCGATTTCCGAAATTTGAACAGAAGTTCTAAAAATGACAACTACCCCTTACCAAAGATGGAACACATATTACAGAGGGTGACATGTGCATCTAGGATGTCCATGATTGATGGATTTTCTGGCTACAATCAAGTCTCTGTCTTGCCTGGATATATAGAGAAGACAACCTTCACAACTCCTTGGGGTACATTCATGTATGCTAAGATGCCCTTTGGGTTGATGAACGCAGGAGCGACCTTTCAGTGAGCCATGGACATAGCCTTTATTGGAGAGAAGGAAAATTTTGTGGTCATTTATTTGGATGACATAACAGTGTTCTCACAATCTAATAAAGAACATTATGGTCATTTGAAAAGGGTCTTCTTGAAATGTAGAAAATTTGGTCTCTCTTTAAATCCCAAAAAGTCATTATTTTCCATGAAAGAGGGGAAATTGTTAGGACACATTGTGTCAGCTAAGGGAGTAAAGATTGATCAAATAAGAGTAGAAGATATTCAAACTTTGTCACTCCCTAGATCCAAGAAATAATTCTAGTCTTTCTTGGGGAAAATTAATTTTCTGAGGTTTGTTTCCAATTTTGTTGAGTTGGTAAAGTTTATCACGGCCATGTTGAGGAAAGGGAATTAGATCAAATGGACTATTGAATCTCGCAACTCTTTTTATCAAATAAAGAAGGCCTTGACTGAAGCACCTGTTCTCATCAGTCCTAATTACTGTTGGCACAGGGTTAGACCCAGGGTTCATCTCCAAGAGCACACTAACAAGCCCTAACTACTGGCCCTTTCTACAACACCTGTGAAGTAGATGCAGTCTCACTCGAGGCAGTTATGAGGGGGTTGCAGGACAGAGATGTCTACAACCAAGGGGAATATCAAGTGGATCTAATATAAGAACAACAAAACATTCATATATCACTTATCATCTAGGATCTACTTTGCACATCTACTTATCCAATCTAAACAGTAATGCAATCACAATATATCAATGACAAAGATAGAATACCAATCACACACAACACAAAATATACATGGTTCACCCTCTCTCTAGGGCTACATCCACAGAACTGTTCTTTATAATGTATTAAGATGAAGCATACTGTTCTCATCTACGCTCTTAGCTAGAAGATCCCCTTTATTCTCCTCTCTTTCTCTCCCCTCCATGTGCACCTAGCTGCAAGATTGATCTTCGCACCCAGGTGAAGATCTTACAATACTAGAAGGATCTCACACTTAGTGCTTCTCTCTCTCTCCACAGTAATATCTCACAACAACCAACAATAACCACTAGATCGATCAATAGTAATGATGACAACAACAACCCAGGTCCTCTTGTCCTTTATTTATACATTATGATAGCTCATCGACATCCTTAGGCCAAAACCTAGGTGTCCAAAACCTTAGATACCAAAACCCTAGATCAACTTGACCCATATTTTCAAGGCTTCACTAACCTATCTTTCCTTCATTCTCACCCAGTGCTTTAAGGAATCCAATGGTGTCTTCCTCCACTTTATGAGTTGTCCATGATCCTTCTTTCTTATTGATATGTCATCCTCGATATCCTTGTCCAATGGCTTACTTCTCTCCATCTTTTCTGCACTTTTGCTCACTTCGACCCAATAACAGTCACTGTGTCTTTTGTGAAGTTCGCATTTTCCTTTTTCTTCATTGATATTCACTTGCTTCCATAACCAAGGGCCAACAAGACCCAAAAACTCACCTGTGACTCATCTCGAGGCACTTCAGACCTGATCCTTCTATTTTACTTCGACTTCTGACTATGCAGTGCAGCCTCTGCTTTATGCTCTATGCCTCCTTTTCCTCCTTGTGCAGACTGTCTTTTTCGTGTCTGGTACCCAGTTTCAACTGCACCTGGTACCTAGACCATTTTCTTCTTGTGTTTACTAAGAACTGTGGGGAAATTGGTTGTCATAGTACAATTTCAACCAGCTCCCATTCACTAATCCTTCCTTCCACTCCCCATTCAGAGTCTTCAATTGCGCAACTCCTCCCTCTGTAACATAAGTGATCTCATATGGCCCTAGCCAATGCATTCTAAACTTCCCAGGATGTTTGATGAACTTATTGTCATATATTAGGACTAGATCACCTTGTCTAAATGCAATTTTCTTGATGTGCCTATCATGATAGGCCTTATCTCTTTCCTTCTGAACCTGTTGATGGAATCCTGCAATAAATTTGTCTTCCTCCAATTCAACCAACTATGAAAGCCTCTCTTGAACAACGCCAGGTTCATCCATATCTGTAAAGGTAGCAATTCTTAGGCTTGGTAACAAATATTCCATTGGAACAATAGCTTCAAGATCGTATACCAACTTAAAAGGTGTTTGCATTGTCAACTTCTTGCAAGTGGTTATATAGGCCCATAATACTGCTAGTACTCTTAGATCCAAATCATCCATGTTCACACTGCAAATCTTCATCAACATTGTCTCCAAGATCTTTTTGAATGCTTCAACTATCCCATTTTATTATGGATGGTATGGTGTGCTCTTCTAATGGTGAACTGAAAATTCTTCGTTCATGGCTTCAACTATCTTATTAATGAAATGTGTGCCTTGATCACTCATAAGGATCTTTGGGAATCCAAACCTGGTTATGATTTCATCAAATATGAAGTGCGCAGCTGTAGTTGCACTATAGTCCTTAATTTATCTTGCTTCGGCCCATCTGGTCAAGTATTATGTTGTTGTAATTATGTACCTTGCTCCTGTATGCTTTCCTAGTGGGTTTATAGGTCCAACAAAGTCATTGGCCCATTTCTCAAATTCTTGTAGGGTCAGTTATGGTGCTAGTGTCATTTCATCTCTTCTGGAAGGTTCCCCAACTCTTTGGCATACATCGAATGCTCTGGAAGAGTCTTTATCATATTTGTGTAAGGTAGGCCACCAAAGGCTAGCTCTAAGAACCTTCTGCGCAGTTTATTTTCCTGCATAATGTCCTCCTGTGATGCCTTCATGAGCTTCTACAAGGATCAATGGTCATTCTGCCTCCATAACACATCTTCTTAATATCTCATCAGGTCCCATCTTGTATAGATGTCCAACTATAAGTGAGAAGTATGCAGCGTGCACTACTAGCTATTTCTTCTAAGGAATTGTGTACTCACTAGGTGCCATTCCTATTGATAGGAACTGGACTATCTCTACGAAGTGTTCATCGATCTATCTAATGGCCAGTAGTTGTGCATCTAGTATTGCATCCTCTAAACTGGTCAGCTCTTCACCATGTTCCAACCTTAACTTTACTATGATCTCAAAATCATATTCCTAAAATAGCAGAAGACATCTGCATATCCTTCCCCCCAACACTGGCTTGTTGACTAGTTATTTCAGTGCGGAGTGATCAGTAAACATTTTAAAGTGTCCTCCCAATAAGTAGTGGAGAAATTTTTGTAATGCATACACCATGGCTAACCCTTCTCACTCAGTGGTGGTGTAATTAATCTCAGCAGTTGATAGCTTCCTGCTAGCAAAGGATAATGGGTGGTCAATATCTCCTCCTCCAGGTTGTGATAACACAACTCCTAAATAAATGGAAGACGCATCGACATGCACATGAAATTCCTTGGTACAGTATGGGAAAACTAGAATAGGCGCAATAACCATTTTCTATTTCAGTGTGTCAAAGCTCTGTTGGCATTCTTCTGTCCAACTAAACTGACAATCTTTCTTCAAAATTTTCTCCATGGGTGTTTTGATCTGAGCATATCCTTTGATGAATTTCTTGTAATATCTTGTGTGTCCCAGCACAGTGCGCAGCTGTTTGACTAAAGTAAGAGGGGGTAGATCAACTATAATGGCAATTTTGGATGGATCTACCAACAATCCTTGCTTGCATACAATATGACCTAACAACACTCCAAATGGTGAAAATAAAATGCATTTCTTCAGGTTCAGGGAAATTTGACACTGCCTGCATTTATCCAACATTAGCCTTAGACATTCAATATGATTCTTCAATAAACTAAAAACAGTCCAATCATCAAAATATGCTTCTATAAATTTATGCAGAAACTCCTTGAATGCTTCGACCACCACCCTGGAAAAGATGGTTGGGGCACTCTTCAATCCAAATGGCATCACTGTATATTGGTAGGATCCCCATTCTGTTAAAAATGTGGTCTTATGGTGATCTTCCTTGGTAATCTAGATTTTATGGTATCCTGAGAATCCATCTGTAAAATAATATACCTCTTGGCCTCCCAAATTATCTAACACTTCATCAGTGAATGGTGTAGGGAAGGGGTCATGCAAAAAAGAATCATTCAGCTTCTTGAGATCTACACATATCCTAATCTCTCATGTCTTCTTATCTTGTACCACCATATGGATAATCCATTCTGACTCTTTGACAAGTTCTATAATCCCTGCTTCCAGGATTCTATCGATCTCAATCTTCACTTTCTCCTTATATTTAGGGTTCAACCTGTAAGGTCTCTATTTGACTGGTTTTGCATATGGTTTCAAAGGTATCCTCATCTCTCCCATAGGTCCTTTAGTACCCTTCATATCAATGAAATTGGTTGGAAACAAGTCATGATATTCAGGCAGTAACTCTGTAATCTTGTCAATGGTAGCAGCATCGCAATAATCTTCGACATTTGCAAACTTAGGTGTCTGCTCTATTCCAATATTGACCTTATTAATATTGATCGATTGTCCAATAAATGGTTACTGAACTCCTGGTCCTTCCACATCTCTCTAACCTTATGTTTCTATGATGTTTACCTTCATCGGATCATCATCTTCATTGGCGTTGATGTTGTAACAACCTTGTAGTTTCTGGAGAGACACAG
Source organism: Picea glauca (assembly GCA_000966675.3). NCBI lineage: Eukaryota > Viridiplantae > Streptophyta > Pinopsida > Pinales > Pinaceae > Picea > Picea glauca. The sequence continues at coordinate 10,190 of JZKD02S2270027.1, read as the reverse complement.
TCCATTCGTCCTCATCTTGATCTAAAGGGAGTCTAGAGGCCTCCTCAAATACTTTCTGTTTGACAATTTGTAGTGCTTGATCTACTGAAGGATATTGACTTTCAAATAAGAAGGTGGTTACAAAATTATGAATCATACCTTTCCAATTTGTAGTGACGAGGCGTAGCTCTGCTTGAAGGTACCAATTGATAGGTGTCATGTCCAGTCTGTTGATGAATTTTTGTACCCATTGTTCTTGGGGAACATTTCTCCAGGCTTCCTCATAGCTTTGCACATGTTCCTTTGGGAAGCTTCGACTTTTGTATCAAACTTTGCAGCCTTCTACTTGTGTTGAGAACCACGTTGTCATCAGTGTACGACACTGTATCCAAACCGTAATGTTACTTTTGTGTGCCCCCCACCATCTTGCTGGGGTTTCTCTCAGGGCCTCATCCATTGCCAAGAATCTTTGTTGCATTGGTACACTCTCTTCAAAGTCCAACAAGAAGGTTTCTAAAGGACTTAGACCATCAAAGGTGGGTAAGTTACTTACTGTTGTGCTCACCCAGTGAATTTCTCTCATTATTCTAGCACATCTTCTTGTAGATACTTCATACATTTTATTCTACCAATTCTCCAGTGCTTCTTCTAAGTCTGATGAGCATACGATGTCACTTCGCCATCTTAGGTTTCCATCGGTTGTGGGATTAATGTAATCCTACTATCTTATTGTTAATTTGTATATGTTTTTCAGTTCATATGCATGGTCTTATTCTCTGATGGGCTCTATGTATCATAGACCTTCATCCAGATCTAAGGGTGCAATGACCCTAAGGCCATATTTTTCAAAATTCATATGTCTCTTCTTTAAATCAACCACAGTGGAATTATTGAAGGACCAATCAATTCCTAACAGTGCAGGGTAAGGGAAGTTATCATCAACTATCTCAATTACCTCGAAATCTGCAAATGNTGAACTCCTGGTCCTTCCACATCTCTCTAACCTTATGTTTCTATGATGTTTACCTTCATCGGATCATCATCTTCATTGGCGTTGATGTTGTAACAACCTTGTAGTTTCTGGAGAGACACAGTCCATTCGTCCTCATCTTGATCTAAAGGGAGTCTAGAGGCCTCCTCAAATACTTTCTGTTTGACAATTTGTAGTGCTTGATCTACTGAAGGATATTGACTTTCAAATAAGAAGGTGGTTACAAAATTATGAATCATACCTTTCCAATTTGTAGTGACGAGGCGTAGCTCTGCTTGAAGGTACCAATTGATAGGTGTCATGTCCAGTCTGTTGATGAATTTTTGTACCCATTGTTCTTGGGGAACATTTCTCCAGGCTTCCTCATAGCTTTGCACATGTTCCTTTGGGAAGCTTCGACTTTTGTATCAAACTTTGCAGCCTTCTACTTGTGTTGAGAACCACGTTGTCATCAGTGTACGACACTGTATCCAAACCGTAATGTTACTTTTGTGTGCCCCCCACCATCTTGCTGGGGTTTCTCTCAGGGCCTCATCCATTGCCAAGAATCTTTGTTGCATTGGTACACTCTCTTCAAAGTCCAACAAGAAGGTTTCTAAAGGACTTAGACCATCAAAGGTGGGTAAGTTACTTACTGTTGTGCTCACCCAGTGAATTTCTCTCATTAGTCTAGCACATCTTCTTGTAGATACTTCATACATTTTATTCTACCAATTCTCCAGTGCTTCTTATAAGTCTGATGAGCATACGATGTCACTTCGCCAGCTTAGGTTTCCATCGGTTGTGGGATTAATGTAATCCTACTATCTTATTGTTAATTTGTATATGTTTTTCAGTTCATATGCATGGTCTTCTTCTCTAATGGGCTCTATGTATCATTGACCTTCATCCAGATCTAAGGGTGCAATGACCCTAAGGCCATATTTTTCAAAATCCATATGTCTCTTCTTTAAATCAACCACAGTGGAATTATTGAAGGCCCAATCAATTCCTAACAGTGCAGGGTAAGGGAAGTTATCATCAACTATCTCAATTACCTCGAAATCTGCAAATGTTCTTACTCCATCAATGTCCACAGGTACATGTTCCAATCTACCAAATGGACTTATAGCTTCCTGGTTGGCCATCCTAAGACTAATAGGGGAATAGATCAACTTCGATTTTCCCATCAGTGCCCAGGTTTTCTTCGTCATGACATTGACCTCCGACCCTAAGTCGAGTACTACATAATCTATATCATATTCTCCTATTTGAGCATTCAAATGTAATTCCTTATTGGTCCTTCTCTTCTTACCGATTTGGTGTACTTCTCTATTCAGTAAGGGGTCTATTTTTCCTAGCTCATATTGTCTGATTAAATTTTGTAACTCTTGTAAAACGATCTCATCACGAATCAACTTAATACAAGTATATAGGAATTCCATGAGCTTTCTTACCTTTTTTTATTCTTTTTGTGAAGCAGGTTGATCAAATGCTAGAGGCATTCCATATTCTCTCACTTCTGGTCTTGTCTTCAATGAGGAACCTTGGTATACTCTAAATTATTTTCTTTCCTCCTCAAACATTTTTCTTTCTTTCTTTGCATCAAATATTTGTGTCTTCTATGTAGCTTTCTTGATTCCTGAGTCTTCTGTAATCTTCCCTTGGGTCAGTCTATATTCTCCTATAACAGCACCTCCTCTGGTTATAACAACCACTCTAGGGTCTTCTCCGTGAGGTTTGGAATATATCAATTTCACTTGTGGGTTCTGTTGAGGTCCTCGTATTTCCTGAAGCTTAGCTAGCAGCACAGGACAATGTTCTATAACATGTTCAAACGAGCTACAATAGTTGCAATTAGTACAAGGGTTCTGGCAATTCCTCGCGATGTGTCCTGGTTGTGCATAGTTATAACATATTATTTGTCCTTGGCCTCGACCCATTCCTCCTCCTCGTCCTCTTCCTCTAAATCCATCGTGAGGATTGAAGTTTCCTCTCCCAGAGGATTTGTACTGCGTAGAGTTTTGTTCTTGTTGTACTTCACCTTGGATCTTGTATATGTCTCTTTACCTTTCATGCATGAGATCATATGCCCTACAATCTCTATCTTCATGTCCCATGGACTTACTAAACCTGCAATACAAATTTGTGGGTGTCTAAACATACTTTTGCATGTAATATCACTCACTAGGGCAATGCCTGTTTCTTCATACCTCGCACCAGGGTAAGGTGACTTGTTTCAAAGGGATCGAGGCTCTAGAGGCCAAGTATTCATGGAATAGAGGGAAGTGCTCCTTGTCATGGCCTTCTAACCTACATATGACACACCATATGTCTTCTCTTTTATATTTTCCCTTGTCTTTATTCATATCTTCGACCTACAAAGACAAACTAGTTAGCTGACTCAAGATCTGACTCATACCTGAGATGGATTCTCCCATAGGGGTTGATTATAACTTCATAGCGATATCCAATGCCTCAAACTACGAAGAAATATTTTGTTGCATCAGGGGAACTCTGATGTGTGGTAAGAGGGAAGCAATGAACCATTCTTTGTTTTGTTCATCTCGGATCTGAAAATTCAATCGGCCTGTTAAGGTTTTGAATCTCTAATCAAATTCCCAAACAGGTTCGGCCACCTTCTTCTTGATCTCCTTCAGTTATGTAATACATTGTGACTCCGACTTGGGTTTCTTGAACTCTGCAATCAACGCATTCTTAATCTGATTCAGTGGCTTAGGCTTTGCAAGTCCTTTAACAAGCTTCATGTACCAACTCAGTGCACGATCCAATGGAGTGGTACTAAACTAGGTTTTTTTGACAGCTTTGTCCATGACATTTTTAATATTCCATACAGCTTCACATAAGAACCATTGTTGGTCAGGATCTTCATATCCATCTCCCCTAAAAATAGGAAGTCTCATCTCATCTTCCATATATCTTCCTAGGGTCCCTGACTAAGTATGTGGTGGATTACTAGTGACAGTGCTCTAGGCACTCTGGTGGCTGGGATTACTCTGATTGCTTAATATTATTGAATCAACAAGAGGGATAATAGTACTTACTTCAATGGTCTCCATAGTTTCTGAAGTCTCAGGTTCTTCTCGGTGAAGCTCTTCATCTTCCCCTTCCTCTGTCCCAGCAGGTTCTGAATGCTCCTCATCTATCAGATCTGCCTCTTCTCCACTATAGAAACCTTCATCCCCATAGTTCTTCTTGAATAGGTTCACAAGGTGAACTTCTCTGAACACTCTCCCACTGTGCTTATGTCTAGCTTCTATGTTGTTGTCACTGTCTGAATTCTTGAACATCAGTCGTTCTAGATCTGACCAACCTACTGTATCTTCAAGATGTTCTTCTCATGCAATATCATCTTGAGTCTCAACTTCAGGAATTGTGAAAATTTCCCTCTGGGTCCCTTAAAGAAATATCTCTCAGCCTGGTTGTATGACTCTACTCTGTCAACAACAAAATCTGTGATGTACCCTCCAATGGTGTTATCAAACCAGTGATCTAATGCTCGTCATATGGTGTTATCAACTCTTTTGACCTTCTTAATCAGCTCCAATATCCAAACCACAGTAGGTCTAGATTGGATCTCAAACTGGGTATCTACTAAACTAGCTAGCCACTTGTATAGCTCTTGATGGATTCCCCCAAAGAAATTTTTGTGTATATCAGTGAAGATATATTTCTCCAACCAATCCTCTGTACTAATATTAGGGTTCTTGTTTTGGGCTTCAGTGAAGTCCTTTTCTTGATCCTCTATCCACTATTGAGTCTCTATCTTTGATGGGAATCACCTTGACATTCCCTCAAGAATATTTGTGTCCCAGCAATGGAACCATTTGTTGGCACAGGGGCAGACCCAGGGTTCAGCTCCAAGAGCACATCAACAAGCCCTAACTACTCACCCTTTGGGAAACACCTACGAAGAAGATGCAATCTCACCCGAAGCATTTATGAGGGGGTTGCAAGACAAATATGTCTACAACCAAGGGGAATATCAAGTGGATCTAATATAAGAACAGAACAACATTCATATATCAATTATCAGCTAAGATATACTCTGCACATCTACTTATCCGATATAAATAGTAATTCAATCACAATATATCAATGACAGAGACAGAATACCAATCACACACAACACAAAATATACATGGTTCACCCTCTCTCTAGTGCTACATCCACAAAACTATGCTTTATAATTTATTAAGACGAAGCATACAGTTCTTGTTTTCACTCTTAGCTAGTAGATCCTCTTTCTTATCCTCTCTTTCTCTCCCCTCCCTGTGCACCCAGCTGCAAGATTGATCTTCGCACCCAACTGAAGATCTTGGAATACCAGAAGGCTCTCACACTTAGCGCTTATCTCTCTCTCCACAATAATCTCTCACAAAAACCAACAATAACAACTAGATCGATCAATAGTAATGATGAAAACAATGACCTAGGTNCAGGGTAAGGTGACTTGTTTCAAAGGGATCGAGGCTCTAGAGGCCAAGTATTCATGGAATAGAGGGAAGTGCTCCTTGTCATGGCCTTCTAACCTACATATGACACACCATATGTCTTCTCTTTTATATTTTCCCTTGTCTTTATTCATATCTTCGACCTACAAAGACAAACTAGTTAGCTGACTCAAGATCTGACTCATACCTGAGATGGATTCTCCCATAGGGGTTGATTATAACTTCATAGCGATATCCAATGCCTCAAACTACGAAGAAATATTTTGTTGCATCAGGGGAACTCTGATGTGTGGTAAGAGGGAAGCAATGAACCATTCTTTGTTTTGTTCATCTCGGATCTGAAAATTCAATCGGCCTGTTAAGGTTTTGAATCTCTAATCAAATTCCCAAACAGGTTCGGCCACCTTCTTCTTGATCTCCTTCAGTTATGTAATACATTGTGACTCCGACTTGGGTTTCTTGAACTCTGCAATCAACGCATTCTTAATCTGATTCAGTGGCTTAGGCTTTGCAAGTCCTTTAACAAGCTTCATGTACCAACTCAGTGCACGATCCAATGGAGTGGTACTAAACTAGGTTTTTTTGACAGCTTTGTCCATGACATTTTTAATATTCCATACAGCTTCACATAAGAACCATTGTTGGTCAGGATCTTCATATCCATCTCCCCTAAAAATAGGAAGTCTCATCTCATCTTCCATATATCTTCCTAGGGTCCCTGACTAAGTATGTGGTGGATTACTAGTGACAGTGCTCTAGGCACTCTGGTGGCTGGGATTACTCTGATTGCTTAATATTATTGAATCAACAAGAGGGATAATAGTACTTACTTCAATGGTCTCCATAGTTTCTGAAGTCTCAGGTTCTTCTCGGTGAAGCTCTTCATCTTCCCCTTCCTCTGTCCCAGCAGGTTCTGAATGCTCCTCATCTATCAGATCTGCCTCTTCTCCACTATAGAAACCTTCATCCCCATAGTTCTTCTTGAATAGGTTCACAAGGTGAACTTCTCTGAACACTCTCCCACTGTGCTTATGTCTAGCTTCTATGTTGTTGTCACTGTCTGAATTCTTGAACATCAGTCGTTCTAGATCTGACCAACCTACTGTATCTTCAAGATGTTCTTCTCATGCAATATCATCTTGAGTCTCAACTTCAGGAATTGTGAAAATTTCCCTCTGGGTCCCTTAAAGAAATATCTCTCAGCCTGGTTGTATGACTCTACTCTGTCAACAACAAAATCTGTGATGTACCCTCCAATGGTGTTATCAAACCAGTGATCTAATGCTCGTCATATGGTGTTATCAACTCTTTTGACCTTCTTAATCAGCTCCAATATCCAAACCACAGTAGGTCTAGATTGGATCTCAAACTGGGTATCTACTAAACTAGCTAGCCACTTGTATAGCTCTTGATGGATTCCCCCAAAGAAATTTTTGTGTATATCAGTGAAGATATATTTCTCCAACCAATCCTCTGTACTAATATTAGGGTTCTTGTTTTGGGCTTCAGTGAAGTCCTTTTCTTGATCCTCTATCCACTATTGAGTCTCTATCTTTGATGGGAATCACCTTGACATTCCCTCAAGAATATTTGTGTCCCAGCAATGGAACCATTTGTTGGCACAGGGGCAGACCCAGGGTTCAGCTCCAAGAGCACATCAACAAGCCCTAACTACTCACCCTTTGGGAAACACCTACGAAGAAGATGCAATCTCACCCGAAGCATTTATGAGGGGGTTGCAAGACAAATATGTCTACAACCAAGGGGAATATCAAGTGGATCTAATATAAGAACAGAACAACATTCATATATCAATTATCAGTTAAGATATACTCTGCACATCTACTTATCCGATCTAAATAGTAATTCAATCACAATATATCAATGACAGAGACAGAATACCAATCACACACAACACAAAATATACATGGTTCACCCTCTCTCTAGGGCTACATCCACAAAACTATGCTTTATAATTTATTAAGACGAAGCATACAATTCTTGTTTTCACTCTTAGCTAGTAGATCCTCTTTCTTATCCTCTCTTTCTCTCCCCTCCCTGTGCACCCAGCTGCAAGATTGATCTTCGCACCCAACTGAAGATCTTGCAATACCAGAAGGCTCTCACACTTAGCGCTTATCTCTCTCTCCACAATAATCTCTCACAAAAACCAACAATAACAACTAGATTGATCAATAGTAATGATGAAAACAATGACCTAGGTCATCTTGACCTTTATTTATACATTAAAATATCTCATCGACATCCTTAGGCCAAAACCTAGGTGTCCAAAACCCTATATACCAAAACCATAGGTGTCTAAAACCCCAGGTCAACTTGACCCATATTTTCAGCGCTTCGCCAGCCTGTCTTTCCTTCCTTCTCGCACGGTGCTTTAAGGCATCCAATGGTGGCTTCCTCCGCTTTCTAAGTTGTCCATGATCCTTATTTCTTGTTGATATATCATCCTCGATCTCCTCATACAACAAATTACTTCTCTCCATCTTTTCTTCTCTTTTTCTCACTTCGACCCAGTAACAGTCACTGTGTCTTCTGCGAAGTTCACATTTTCCTTTTTCTTCCTTGATCTTCACTTGCTTCCATAACCAAGGCCCAACAATTACTCCAAGGATTTTGTTATTTTCTCTTTTTCTTCATTTGACACAGTACCATCTATTTTTTTGCAGAAGAATGTTGAAGGGTTAGAGAAACCCATTTCCTTTTTCAATAGGGCACTGAGAAATGTTGAAATAAAGTATGACATCATGGAAACGAAGGTCTATTCTTTGGTAAAAGCTCTCAAAGATTTCAGAGTTTATGTGTTGCCTTCAAAATTCATTGCATATGTCCCTTCATCTTCTGTGAAGGAGATCCTCATCCAGCCTGACATAGATGGAAGAAGGAGAAAGTGGATTTCCAAGATCCTTGAATTTGATCTTGAGATAAAGCCCACCAAATTGGTTAAAGGCCAAGGTTTAGCCAAGTTGCTGGTTGAATATAATTGCAAAGCTTTGGGGGTCAATATTATCAACAATTGTTCAGAAAATCAGCAAGCAGAGTTGTTTGATGAGGATTCTTGAGTCAGCTTCCCATTGGAAAAATGCACTTGGTACAAGGACATTATAGTTTTCCTATATAATTTGCAACCTCTTGATGGAATGGAAAAGAACAAGGTAAGAGACTTGAAGCTCAAATCAATTAATTACTATCTTATTGATCAATTATTATATTGGAAAGACCCTTTGGGAGTGCTTTTGAAATGTCTAGACCCACGGGAAGCCCAAAAGATTATTTATGATTTTCATGATAGTTTATGTGGGGGGCATCACTTCTGGAGAACCAAAGCCTATAAAATTCTCAGGACTACGTATTTTTGGCCTAGCCTCTTCACTGATGTATGTGCAAATATAAGGTCTTATGTTAAGTGTCAAAAATTCTTTGGAAAGAAGCAGCTCAAGTCTTTGCCATTGAAGTTTGTGGTAGCTTCAATACCCTTTCAGCAGTGGAACCTAGATTTTATTGGAGGAATTCATCCTACTTCAAGTGGTCAGTATAAGTGGATCTTCACTGCCACAGGCTACTTTACTAAGTGGATAGAGGCCATCCCCATAAGAAATGCTCCCCCCAAGATAATCATTGATTTTCTTGAAGATATTATGGCAATATTTGGTTGTCCAAACAGAATTGTCACTGATAATGCTGCATATTTCAAAGATGAACCATTGATTAAGTTTTGTGAACAGTTTGGAATCACATTGATTCACTCTACTCCTTATTACCCCCAAGGTAATGGACTGGCAGAGTCCTCTAACAAGAGCCTCATTAATATCATCAAAAGATTGCTAGAAGACAACAAGAAATCTTGGAATTCAAAGCTTAAATTTGTGTTATGGGTTGAGAGAGTGAAAACAAAGAGATATCTTGGCGTCTCTCCTTTCCAGATAGTGTATGGAGTTGATTCCATCTTTCCCTATCAAATCGCCTTACCTGTGGAAACATTATTCCAATATTATCAATGAGAACTAGATGATATGATCAGAAGAATACAACAGTTGGTAGAAGTCCAACAGACGAGGGAACAACTACTGGACAAAGCCCATGACCATCAACAAAAGATCAAGTGGGCCTTTGACAAGAAGGTGAACAAAGAGGATTGCCAGCTAGGAGATATGATACTCAATTGGGATGCACCTAAGCAAGATAAAGGAAAGCACGACAAATTTGAGGCCTTATGCATCGACCCCTTCAAAATTTCTGACATTTTTTCAAATAACACTTACAAGCTGCAGGATTTGGAGGATGTTGAAGTTTTTGGTAGCCCTGTAAATGAGCATTTTCTGAAGAAGTTTTTTACTTAAGCCGTGAGTGGCTTCCCATGTCATTGTAAATATCATTTTTTCTTTTGTTTTTGGTAGTTATAAGTGACTCCACAACCCAACACTAAGGAACTGAAACTACAAAAGGAGTTCTTAGAGCCTCACATGGAGGTCTTTATCCCCCATGGAGCCTATATGTTAACACATGAATTTTCCACCTGCTTCATAGGAATTAAGCAGTGATTGGGATTTACCCTCAGGAACATTATGGTGTAAATCATGTGGAATTTTTCCCATTATTTCCATAGGAATAATGAAAATATTGAGGTCTGAACAGCTCAAGCACCCTCAAAATATAGTCAAAGGTTGTTTTTTCAACCCCTTGGTGAAAAAATGAAAGAAGAAGGGTTAAAAAACCCACTTTGTTGGATTTATCCTAAGTCGGGGGGG
>JZKD02S2270016.1:23720-35550 GCA_000966675.3 Picea glauca | reverse complement strand
AACCATTGCCAAACTCTGCCCTCCTTCTTCCAAAAAGGCCATGCAATCCTTTTTAGGAAAAACCAATTTTGTCAGACGATTTGTCTCGAGTTTTTCTGAAATGGTTAGACCTCTAAAAAATCTAATTAAAAAGGATATTTTGTACAGATGGGGACAATGAGAAAGTCAATATTTTGATTCAATTAGAAAATCCATAATAGAAGCATCTTCCTTGATGAGCCCTGATTTTTATCAGGATTTCACTCTATACACTTTTTCATCTGATAGATCATATAATGTTGTGCTTACATAGAAAAACACTGAAAGCAATGAGATACCAATTTCCTTCATGAGCTCTTCTTTTAAAGGAGAAAAAATTAATTACCCCGCAGTATATCACTATGCATATGTTTTTTTTAAAGAAGTGAAACACTTGAGGTCTTACCTGTTGAAATCCAGAAGCAAAGTTGTTGTTCGTTACCCCGTTGTAAGAAATCTGCTAGTACAAAAAGAGCTGGGTGAGAAAAGGGAAAATTGGATGACATCACTTCAGGAATAAGATCATGAAATAACCCCTACCCAAATTGTTAGAGGTCAAGTCCTGTGTAAATTAAGTCAAACAAATGCATCAACTATAAATCAACATGATGAGAAATAGATCAACTATGCGCAAACGGTTTCCAATTCTTGGTATGAGAATATCATATTTTATTTATTGCATGGATCTTCTCCTCGCAATCTTGATCCCAAAAATAGAAGATATATTAGGATTAAATATGAATCTTTCCAATTAATCAATGATATATTATTTCGAAAGAACTTTGATGGTGTTTTTCTGTGTTGTTTAGAAAAATAGGAGTCTGAAAAAGTGTTGGTTGAACTTCATTCCGGTGATGTTGGTGGTCATTTTGGTGGAGATACCACTACCCAAAAAGTTATAAGGGTTGGATACTATTGGCCTACCTTGTTTAAATATGCTCATACGCTTTCTCGCAAGTGTATAATCTGTAAAAAGGCTGCATGACGGGTGAAAAAGATAGTTTTTCCTTTGCAACCTGTTATTGTAGATACACCTTTTCAACAATGGGGCCTGGGAATTATAGGACCAAGCAATCCCCCTTCCTCGCAACAACACAAGTACATTCTCATGACAACAAACTATTTTACAAGATGGTCTGAAGCTTTATCTTTAAAAGTGGTCAACACAAATTAGGTAGTGTCTTTTATGAACTCCCATATTATCACTCGATTTAGAATTCCTGAATGTCTTGTTTTTTACAATGATTCTTATTTTTCTTCCCTATATATGAATGTTTTCGCTTTGGAAAAAGGGATTAAACTGAAGTATTCTTCCAGCTACTACCCTCAAGGGAACGGTCTAGCCGAGTCGACAAATAAGAATTGAATCAAGATTATAAAAAGTACAGTTTCAGAAAACCACAAGAATTGGCACAATGCATTGTACAAATAACTTTGGGCTGATAGGCTAACTCCAAAGGCCTCCATTGGTAATTCTCCTTTCTTCCTCATTTATGGAAGATAATCCATCCTTCCCCCACATGTCTTGCTTCCTTCTCTGCAATTATCGCAAAAAATTCAAGAATAAGAGTGTCCTCCTCTAGAAAACCGAATAAATGCTTTATCAAGATTAGAAGAGGTGAAAACACAAGAAAAACATAAAATTGATCAGCACCAACAAATTGTGAAGAGTTGGTTCGATACAAGTTCATCCTATGAAAGGAATTTTGATGTTGGGGATTTGGTTCTCAAGTGGGACAAAGAACACGAGGGTAAGGGAGAACATACCAAGTTCCAAAACCTGTGGCTAGGACTGTTTGTAATTTATGAAAAATTGGGTCCTAGTTTTTTTCGTCTGCATAACTTGGAGGGACAACTGAACACTTTCGCAGTGAAAGAACAAGCTCTCAAGAGATATTTCCCTTGATGATATATGATCCACCCTCTTGTAAATATTTTTAATTTTCTTTTCTGTTTTGATTTTTGTTCTTTTCATTTTTCTTGATTTTGATTTGATTTCTAAATAATTATGTCTAAAATCACCATTCATTTGTTGAAGGGAATCATAATTTTTTTTTATTAGCAGCAGTTGATAACAGCTCAAGCACCTGAACAGTAAGTGCTAAACTCAGATCAGCAGAAGTAAGTTTTTGCCCAATTATTGTTTCTGGTTTCTCATTAAAATCACAAGAAGACACGATTATCCTTAACAAACTTATAATTCTATCCATGTTTTAATGAGATCGCCTCAATGTGCTTCCCCATCCTAGAGATGATTTCTTAACAGAAATTTGATTGTCCAAATCATGATGGAAGTCATCAGAACGGAAAAATAATTCTTAAATGATCAATCCTTTTATTACCGGACTGTTATATTTTTAGTATCACCCCGCTCTCTTAAATATCATGAAGTTTCTATAAATTTATAAACAAATTTTAGAGAGTTGGAAGAATTATAATGTGTGGGAATTGTGTGTAAACCCGTCGAGACACTCAAYAGGTCTGATGGCAGCAGGTAAATGCACACATGATACCAAGGCAACTTCTTCAAGGTACTGAATAGGCCTGCTGGCAGTGAARCAATGTCGGGTTTCGAAGATCCTCAGGTATATATTTTTTAAATTGATTAGGTGTCAGGATGATTTTTTCATAAATTGATGACTCTTGGATGGGATAGAGGTACTAGAGTRGGTTAAATGACATCCCTGTCGAGGCTATGGATGCMTGTTGGCAGCAGAGGCCCTRTCAATGGTATCAAATTCACCTGTATAAACATCGCTACACTTGTGATCTAAACAAGATACCAKATTACAATTTGGGATATAAATGCATCCARTACTATGATTGTGCTATTTTTTCGAGTTATTGTCGAAATGCTTGATCTRTCGTTAATTGTCTCTAAAATTTATTYCATCTGTKCCCTTGATATAAATTTTTGGTGRTGCATAGATAAYTGCTTCRCCCAGTGTGTTGCCATTGTTTGCAACCAACAATTCTCTCAAWTTTTATCATTTTTAAAAAAGTCATCACCAAGGGATAAAAAWWTTMTGTAGCTRCCTCYTCCTTATACTTACAAACGTTTATGTACTCTGTTTTTGAGGATATTCTTTGKCCTAGCTRATTATAAGAGTGTTTCGTTAAATTTATCATTTGCTTGTTTAATTTCATGAYTGCAAGCATGAAATTAAAACAAATTTTTGTCTTGGGTAATCATTTTATAGTTTGTGGTTTCTTTGTTTCTTTTGCAAATGAGATTACACATAAAGGCATCTATATTTTTAAAACCTTTAAGTTTGTAAGACTATTTCTTGATCCATGACCATTATACTTGATTGATTGACTATGGGAAATATGACTTGGTATTATCTATGGTTGATTATATGATTTTGATATTTGATATGCTTAATTGTGCAGAACCTTGGATTAAAATTTGAAATATGCTTCTTTCTYTTACCAGTCATATCACAATCCTATCACCCTGGTATAGGGATGATGTACTCATAATTCCATATCATCCTATTGTTCTACATAATTAAGACTCTCATTCATTATTCGAATAGGTAASTGATAATGGTTTGGGTTTAATGTTYATTGCRCAGAGTGGTTTACAAGCATGCATGCCCTCTGTTTCTTTGTCACTCAAAGATCAAATTACCAAGCATGATAGCCTCCCAAGTTCGTAGGTATTRGGCCTCTTCCAATTTTACAGACCTCTCCCTATTGTTTGTGTATTGGAAATCRAARCCTCCCTCTCGTTTCCTTTACTRTKTCTGTGTGATAACACCCATGGCTCCCGTRCTAGTCARAATTGAACTTAATGGCTTGCAACCCCTCCTTTCCCACGATGATGTCATAAGTGATATARAAGCACATGGATGGGACATTTTCATCYGAAATTTTGTGGGCTATAGCCTAGTAGTTKCACATGCATTCTCTCAATCCTTTGATGACTCTAGAGAAAGAATTGGGGATMTGCAATGCRAAGTAACTRAGGATTCCATAGCACGAGCTACAAGATTGTCACATGAGGGAGAAAGATGGTTCAAAAAYAGAAAGCTAGAAGGTGTGCCTTGGAGTCTGCTCATGGTCTCTAAGAAATAAAAATGCTTCCCTAATGGTACACCGATTACTCTCATAAAACCTTGATGATCACTTGTYTGATGATGAGRTMAATGAATTTCKTGCCCGCAAAGATGTGGATAACCAGTTGCTCAAAAATGAAATTGGTATTGAAACTATACAATACGAATTTGTTTMTGAACTACCTCCGTTCCTAAAAAATCAASAAGGCTTTGCTGGTAAAATCCAYGATTTGAACCAAGCTACAGAAAAGACCAAAGCACCCATTGCAGAGTACACTCAACCTCTACCTGCCATAGCACCTGTACACTATGAGAATTGTCTTGACTAGGTTGAACRTTACTACAGAGATCTACCATATCTCCAAACACAGTTAAAACATATGGCAGCTCGAAACTCCTTGCGTGAAAGGGAAAATCAAKAATTGAAGGCATGCATTCAATCCAAYGCAGATTTGGCAAGTAAAAGGTTCAAACGAGCCGGTAATGTGATTATCAAGAACGYAACAAATTTTAACGCTATCATTAACTCAGAATTATCAGATCCTTCATTGTCTAATCTCTAAAATAGTAAAAATGGTTTTGATTCTCTTTGATTTGATTCTATTGTTAAAATCAAATAGATAGATTTATTTTGATTTTCTTTTCTTAATTTAAAGACTAGATACAAAATCTCATGATTCTATAGCCAATATGTTTCTAAATATTATTCTGTATTGTTATCTAAATTCAATTTTGTTTTGTCATTTTCAGGAAAATAGCAGTTATGATGTTATTCACAAGGAGAACTAATCATCGATTATGCGCTGCATCATTTAGTAATTTCTCTTTTTGTTTGATAAAACTATGTCATTTATGTAATTAATTTTGATAAATGAACTCCTACATGAGTGTTTCTTTGTTATCCTATTTTTGTAAAGAAATCTAATTTTTTGGGATTACCCTCTATCTTGCATGATAAGAGGTTGGTAATCCAATACAAGTTTAAATAGTGATTGTGGTTTAGTGTTAAGGAAAAAATTTGGCTGGAATACAGTATGGACATGTAATTTTGGGAATTGATATGGGAAATAAATTTATTGTTGGCTTTAGACCTGTGTGATGTTTATTCCATTGTGTTCTCCTTCTACCTCTGTATTGTGAGATATTATTATGGTTGATTTAGATTTAGCCTTGTCATCATATGGTGTTTCATATTGTTAAATATTTAGATGTTGTCCATAATATGTCGTTCCATTTTGTATGTGTGATCAATCGATTATTTAATTATTACTGTGTTTTTTTTCAGATGTTAAATGATTGACAATATCAATACTCAGAATTGAATTTTTCTTCGTTCTCATATATTGATTACCTTAAGATCACAAGATTTTTTTTGTTATTAGTTATCTTCCTAATGTTATTAATTTACTCCAAATATCAAACACATCTTTGAATTTATTTTGGAATTACTAGCATTGTTCTATCATAGGTTTTCCTTAAATACAAGACAAGCAGGAGCTCAAACAACACAGAGAGATAATATTAGTTATGTTGATCAACCACAGGTTAGTCTGTGTGTTATTTACTGAAATGACCATTGCGTTAATTAGCTTTGACTGTTTATGTGTCGTTGTTTCAATTGTATTTTGTTAGTATTTATTAGTTTAAAATATTTAAACATTAAAAAAAAACAAAAATATTTATGTTCTTTCTTCATCTTAGTTAGAAACACTATTATGAACATTCATTTCACAAGGTTTCGAGTAAACCTTGCAAATTGTATATAGATTGTTTATAATACTTTGTATATTCATGTTTCTAGTAAATATATATTGTTATAATCATAGCTTTATTGTTTCTAGATTAGTCTATTTCATTTATTGTTTTTAGGACTTTAGTTGGCTAACAGAGCCATTAAACCCATCCGGTCAGATCATACCAAACGACTTGGGTTATTTTGACAACCCCGGTCTGGATTTGACCTTCCAGTTGACGGTGTGTCACTTACACCTGTCAACAAGTGGTTAACCCTAAAAATGAGCAAAATAGGTTAAGTGACCTATAAATGGGTTAAGTGACCTAGAAATAGGTTAAGTGACCTAGAAATGGGTTAAGTGACCTTAGAAGATGCTTCTAAGGAAGCTATTTGGAGAGTATAAATAAGAGGCAAGGCTCTCTCATTTTATAACACCCTTGAGCATATTGAATATCTATAGGTGACTGATGTAACCAAAGGATATATAAGCCTAATTTTAGAGGGAAGGTGAAGAAAAGAAGGTTCGAATTCAAGGGAGGATAAATTCATTTGATGATTCTTTCTAAGGGATGTTATTTATAGGTCATCTCACCATTTTCACAATAAATTCTTTTCTAGAATGATTCAGACCGTGAAATTTATAGGCCATTGAGGAAACATATCCAATTATTTCTGATAAAAATTTCATCTTGTGGGTCGTTGTAGTTTTGAGTTTACACTCCGTGGAAAATAGGGTTTCTGGCTAGTCCTGAAACTAGTCTAAAATAGGTGTTTCGGGTAAAAACGTCATAACTTCTTCATAATAGATCCAAATTCAGTAAGAACAAATGTGTTGGTTAGAGTACATTCTGTAGTATTCTTTGTAATATTTTTAGATCCATTCAACAAATATTACGTGCAGGGCACACTCTACAAGGTCCCTCTCTAGAATAAGACAAAGGTATGCCGTTTTTTCTATAACTCCTTTTTTGAGAGGTTCCAAGTAGTGAAACCTAGAGGAATTGCATAAAACAAACTGAAGAACATTATGTACTATTTTCATATCTTTATTCATTACATGTACATAGTTATGATTATTTCAAGTTAGGGTTGTTGACTAATCCCAAACTAGTCATCTGAGACTAAATGAAAGGTTGATGAAAATGCTAGTCTCTTGTTGTGAAATTTAAGGAAGGTTTGAAGGTATGTGATGATATACACTAGTTCTATTACAGAGTTACAAATCATATTTGGATGATGAAATTGATGAGGGATTTTGGTTAAGGTACATGTTGGGTACATGGTTGAGACAAGTAGTTGATGAGTTGGTACATACATGAGGTGTATAGTTGATGATGTTGGTGCATTTTGATGAGTCATAGTTGATGAGTAGTTGACACATGATTGGTACATACTTGGTACATGGTTCGATGCACTTGTTTATGGTATAGATTGATTACAGGTTGTTTGGCACAGGTTGGTGCATGGTTGATGCACATGTTTATGGTACAGGTTGATTACACGTTGAGGTATAGGTTGATGCATGGGTGATGCATGGTTCAGGTTTATTGGTACAGGTTTATAGCGATATATCTCACAGTGATAGTGTGATAGTGGTTCCATCGTTCTACTTCTACTTCAGAGCGGTTGGATGGGAAAAGAACATGTGGTTGTATCCACCTTCTGGTTGTATCTAGAGAACATAGGGGGTTGTAACCTCCTTCTAGTTGTAGCCATAGAATAGGGGAGTTGGAGCTTGCATTAGGTTGTAGCCCTAGAAACAAGGGGGTTGGAGCCTCCTTCTAGTTGTAGCTCGAAAACAAAGGAAGTTGGTGCTTCCAATGAATGTAATTCTTCAAGACATGTAAGAAAAAGCATTATGTGGTTTTGTCCCACTTTGTGTTTCCACGTAAAACACTGGTGTACTATGTATGTGTATGATTGTTCATTTTTTCATTGGTTATTTACTCTACAGTTATTGGATGATAATGCTACATTGATATAACACTTGGATTATATGGTTAAAAATGAATAAATTGATCTATTACTAATTCACCCCCCCTCTCGGTAATCCAACAATTGGTATTAGAGGAGGTTCCTTCAAAGATCAGTTTAACCACTAAAAGGTATATCATGGAGAGAAACAACTCATATAAAAATGGAATACCACAGTTAAATGGACAAAAGTATGCATTTTGGAGAATAAGCATGAAAACATATATACATGCACATGGATTTGAAAATTGGCAATCAATTGTAGATGGATACACAACACTAGCAATTTCTCCAACAAATGAAAAGGTAGTGAACCTCGGTCAAAATAATTCCAAAGAAAAAAATGCACTTCTGAATAGTCTTAGTGAAACAGTATTTACCAAAGTTTCACATTGTAAATCTGCTAAAGAGATTTGGGACATACTTCAAAATATTTATGAAGGAGATTCAAAAGTCAAAGAAACAAAGCTTCAAACTTACAGAGGTCAATTCAAACAACTTAAGATGAAGGAAGATGAGAATATTGCATCTTACTTTTTACGAGTTGATGAAACAGTAAATGCAATCATAGGATTGGGAGAAGAAATCAAAGAATTTGTAATTGTTCAAAAAGCACTAAGATCTCTTCCTACAAGATTTGACCCTAAGATATCAACACTAGAAGAAAGATCATATCTAAACTCAATAAGCATGGATAAATTACATGGAATCTTCACAGCATATGAAATGAGAATTGAATAGGAAAAACCATATATAAAATAAGAAGCCTTCAAAGCATCCAAAAAGTCAAAGCAAAAGGGAAGGCAAAAAGAAGACCATAACAACATTAGTGACATCTCAGAAGATGATGAAGAAGTGGCCAAATTTGTCAAAAGACTGAATAAGGGAACCGATGATAGGTATAGAGGTAAGCTTCCTTTAATTTGTTTTAATTGTGATGGTATTGGTCATTTTGCTAACAAATGTCCTTATAAGAAAATGAGAAATGATGAAGGTTACTCAAAAGGAAAACAAACATATAAAGGGAAAAGAACCACAAAGAATGTTTTCAAGAAAATCTTATGCACCAAAGAAGGCATCTGATCATCATATGAAGATGAATTCAGTGACAGTGAGATAGAAAGAGTTGTATTCATGGCACTAGAAGACTCTGATAAAGAAGACTCTGAAGAATAATATGAAGAAGCCGAATAAGAATATGAAGAAGTCGAAGAAGAAATTGAATAGGTAGAAGTTGACTACCGAGAAGAATTAATGTGTGTCATAGAAGTTATCAGAATATAAAACAAGATAAAAAAGAAACTACAAGCAGAACTAGACAAGAAAGAAGACACTCAAGAACTAGAGAAAATTATCACAAATTTGAAGGTTCAAATAGAAGAAGATAAAAGAATTGAATAATCACTCAAAGAACAGCTAGAAGAAATAGACAAGATCATTGGAAATTTGGAAGCAAAGATTGTCACATTAAGAAAGGATATTCAAAATAAAAATATGCAGAACAACTCAAAAGTTTTGGATGACATTATCAGCGGTCAAAAATCTCATCATGACAAGTCTGGACTTGGATACAATCAAACAAAAAAAGGATCAAGCTCCAAAACAACCGAGCAAGAAACATATCAAAAAAGATTTGCATAAACAATCAGGGGGGATAGGAAGATCTACAGGGAATATTACAGGGACACTCCTCCATCGAGAAGATTTAGATTTCAGAATCAACAACCGATATATAGGCCTTAGGAAAAAGAATAATTCATAAGAATACCTACTTTCAGAATATCTTCATCTCACAGGTATCAAACTATATTTTTTGGTTTACGTTATGTATGTAATAATTTTGGACATAAATATGTGAATTGCAGAGATAATAACATGAACAAAAACAACTTTGAAATTCATACACAAAGGGTTTATCCAAGAAGGCCTAGTGAAACACATAGAAGAAGTTACAACAAGTTTGAATCTTTGGGCACTGAAGTGGAATGTTACAAATGTAACAATTCTTGACACATGGAAAAATATTGCAGAATGACAGTCCTTCCTATAGAACCACAACAGAATCACAACAATCACCAACAAGAACCTCAGAAAATGACATGGATAAGAAAGCAGGATCGATATAACAATGAAGAATGCAGACTCGTTGTATAAGTTAAGCAGAAGAAACGTGGTTGGTATGTTAACAGCGGGTGTTCAAGACACATGAAAGGTGATAGAGACAAGTTTCTTACATTATGAAGGGAAAGAGATGGATCAGTCTCCTTTGGAAATGATGATTCTGCCAAAATCATTGGAAAAGGCACAGTCATAATTGGGAACAAGAATACAAAGGAATAAAATGTTCTACTAGTAGAAGATATGAACCATAATATTCTAAGTGTGATTCAAATGTGTGATCAAGGTCATAAAGTTAGTTTCGATTCAAAAAAGTGCGAGATAAGAAAATAAGGTTAAGGAAAATCGATTTCTACAACCGCGAGAACTTCAAGCAACATATATGTGTTAAGTGAAATTGGAAATGAAAAGTCTTGTCTAGGAAAGGAAGATGAAATTTGGATATGGCATAGAAGAATGGGTCACATACATTTTGATAACCTTGTTAAAGTCAACAAAAGAGAAGCAGTCAGAGAAATGCTCGAGATCACGAAACCAACCAACACTTTATGCAAGCATTATCAACAAGGAAAGTAAACGAAGACCAGGTTCAAATCAAAGGAATATTCAACGACAAGACCACTAGAAATTGTGCATATTGATCTAGTTGGACCAACTACAAAAAAGGTCTTAAAATGTGAGCGATAATTTATGTTATTAGTTGATGATTATACAAGAATGAACACAATTTTCTTTCTCAAGAATAAGTCAAAAGATTTTGAAATATTCAAGATCTACAAGGAAATGGTTGAAAATGAAATGGATTCAAAAATCAAATGCTTGAGATCTGATAATGGGGGATATTTCACTTCAAAGGAATTTATGGACTACTGTAGCAGTCATGGAATAAAACGACAATTCTTTGTTGCTAGGACACCTCAATATAATGGAGTTGTTGAAACAAAGAATAGGACAATACAGGAAATGGCTCGAACAATGCTAATTGATTCAAAATTGACAGATATTTTTTGGACACGGGCAATGCATACAACAATTCACATTCAAAAAAAAGTAATTCTCAGAAACAACACTAAAAAAACTTGTTACGAGCTATGGAAAGGAAGACCAACAATTGTAAAGAACTTCATATTTTTTGGAAGCAAATGCTACATCAAAAGAGAATATGGCAGGATGAGAAAGTTTGACTCTTGTGTGAACAAAGGAGTACTTGTTGGTTACTCAAGTACAATGAAAGCATACAAGTGTTACAACTTGAAATTGAATAAAGTGGTGGAAAGCATCAACGTAACAATTGATGAAACAGGTAGACAAGAATTAAAGGAGGAAGAAAATGAATCAATGGAACAAATTTACGAAGATGAAAAAGAAGTGGAAGACGAAGAGGATCCGATAGAAATAGAAGAGCAAGTTCAGAAAGTACCTCCAAAAACACCTGGAAGACGAGTACAGAAGAATCATCCTTCAGATCAGATTATAGGAAACAAAGACACAGGAGTTGAGACTAGAAGAAGAATCCATTCACCAGAAAAAACACACCTAGCACTCACATCTATGATTGAACCAATCTATTTTGAAGAGGCCAGTAAGGATGAATTTTGGAGCAAGGCCATGGATGAAGAATTGGATCAAATAGAGAAAAATTACACTTGGGAATTGGTTACAAGACCAAAGGATAAGAATGTGATCGGCACAAAGTGGGTATACAGGAATAAATTGAATGAATATGAATAGCTTAAAAGGAACAAGGCTATACTGGTATGTAAAGGATATGCATAGGTTGAAGGAATCGACTTTGAAGAGACATTTTCCCCAGTTTTTAGAATGGAAACAATCCGATTTATTTTAGCTTATGCATTCTCCAAAAATATTAAAGTGTATCAAATGGACGTAAAATCAACTTTTCTTAATGGGGAACTTGAAGAAG
>JZKD02S2270005.1:19074-35552 GCA_000966675.3 Picea glauca | reverse complement strand
TATCCTTGAGAATCCTCACCCGAGAATTGGTATACCAATCCCAAATCATAATTCTACTCCTTTAGTTATGCTAGAATGAGATGGTTGGAAAGATATTGTAAAACCTCCTCCTAGACATTCACAAGGTTGGCCAAACATCGACCACCCCCAACATCCTCCTTTTCATACTTGGCCTACTGGTTCATTGCCACCACCATCTCCTCTACACCCAAACTTACAACCTCAATATCAAGATTCACATGCCCATCATAAATCCAAAATCATTGAGCTTCAAGGAAGCCCTGAGAAAGAGAAAATAGCAGTAGCCAAGTCAAAATCATTATAAGAGTCTTCGCATTTAGTCACTTCCCACATGCAGGAGAATGATCAGAATTATGCTAAGGAAGAATCATCGATTTGAAAGAATGAAGGGGATGAGAGAATTCATAGCAAGAGAGGGGCATCCTTTCACAATAAATATGGTTTTTCATGATCGTTTTTGTTTATTTTGGCACCTATACATGGACTTATTTGCACTTTATTTTGGACAGCTTCATGTTTTACAACATATCATTTTTGGGACAACTCATATATATTTTTGACAACTCATATTTTGAGAGTTTTATTTTGGAAAACCTTGTATATTGTATACTTCATGTTTGACATATTTATATGATGGTTGGATTTTGATTAATTGAATGACTTCCACATGGAGTAACAAGGGGGATCTTATGAATATTCCATCTTATGCATGATAATGACATGGATTATATGATGTGACAAGTGATGTGTCATACATTTAAGGTGGAAGATACAAGGATGAAATGGATTATTAATTCATTAAAGTAAATTATGGGGTCCCAAATTATTAGTTTTATTTATTACCCTTATCATATTATTATTAGTATTTATTAATTTACTTGAAAACTCTCTTATTGACTAACTAATTGTTATTTAATGAGTTAACTAAAGGTGGTTGAGTGAATCAACTACCTTGGAGATATTAAATGGAGCAAGTTGAGCAAAGTAAAGAATAGAAAATATTGCTCTAACTACCAAGTGAGATTTCATTACTACTTCATTCACGTTATGATTTCTAAAGCTAAGAGACTTCTGTGATAACAGGGTTTGTCGAAGGTGATGATAATCAAGAATAAGAGGACTGATATGCTTTTAGATTGATTATCTATTTGATAGTCTGTAGACTTCTCTCAGTTTCTAGATTAGTTTTCAGTACTGGTTAGATTTCTTGTGCAGAGTCATAACAGAGGAAAATTGTGGCAATGGACTTATTTGTATTAGTATTGGTCTAATTTGAAGGCATCAATGGTCTATGTGTGTGTTACCTTAGGCTGCTAGACTTTGTCCTGGTCCATACTCTTGAAGTATGTGAAGTGTATTGGTTGATTTGATAATGAATGAATAAAATCTTAGATGGTTTTGCGACTCATCTTGGTCTTTCTTGATTATATCAGATTTATTCTATCTTGTTTTATGTTTTAAAATTGTTATATAAAATCATAAATTTTTTTATTTCACTTTGATAAAGAATAAAAAATAATCAATTGGTCTCTGAGCTTTATAACTTGGAGGTTAATTGAATCTATAATAAGGCTTTAAAATAGGGTAATAGTCCTACCTATCGTGTCCTAGCTAGAAAATGTTTGAAGGATGTTGTGAGGAGAGCTTCCATATCTTTTACTCAACAATGTGTAAGTAAATAGTATACTCCATGGAATAAATAATTAGTTAACTAGCCAATCTTCAATAAAAACTTGTGTTAAGTACTTTCTTTTGTATTAAGTAGTTTTGTTTTCCAAAGCATGAAAAAACTCACAATAATTAGGGTTACCATTCTAGGCTATGTTAATAAAATATCAATACCTTGATGTGCAATGAAATTATCATGTGTAAACAAAACCTAATCAAAAGACATAACCTATTGGGATTTATATGCTTAATTTGATTAATAAAGAAAATCGAAGTGTCTCATGTAGATCTAAGTATGAATTTGAATAGAGATTCGAATGACATCTCTACAAATGTTTCCTCTAGGTTTTGACATGCATTGTAGGGTTCTTGATTTCACCTAGTTTCCTCATTTGATCTGCTCGATCCTACCGATGGAGGGAAAATATGAATCTCACTATGGAGTCGATAGGAGAGGGGGTTTGAAACCCCTCATATCACAATGCCTCAACAATCGATTCAGGTGGAGGATGCATTGCAAGGATGTCATTTGAACTATCACCACACCTCAAAGATTCTATATATTTTGATAGTTCCATCATGGGAAAAAATATGGAAGTATATCTCGAGACTTCTCATCTGAAAGTGGCTTGGATTTGGGAGCTGGGTAAATTTCTTCCTCGGGTGTTGGTGGAAACAAATTACACTATAAGATTAGTCAAATTTAGAGAGTAGACACAATACATAAAAATCATGTGTTGATTGGGAAATTTCTAGGCTCGTGGCCCTCTAAAATATATTTACTTAAATGGATCCATCACTAGTGGAAGCCCAAGGGGAATTTTGACCTCAAGTTGGGATCAACTGGCTTATTCACCATCACATTTTACAATCTTGAAGATAGAGAATAATGTTTGATGGTGGTCCATTCTTGTTCAATTTAGTCGATCTCTTTTCAAGATATTGGATGGAATGTTTCATCCCTGAGAAGGAGGACTTCTCTCATGCGTCAGTCTAAATTTGAATTTAATCACTCCCTTAGGAGTTTTGGCTGGAATAAATCCTAGCAGGGATAAGGAACACACCAAGAATTCATGTCAAAGCCTCTGAAGAAACCAGGCAATGCCAGTAAACTTCCTACACCCATATATGTGTGTATTTGAACATTTCCAAGCCACTTCCTGACTCTATTTTTCGAAAATGTAAATATGAATAATGGAGCCAGAAAATAGACTATGAGCACATCCCATTTGGATGCCACAAATGTCATGAGCATGGTCACTTGTTTAGGGAATTCCCTCTCAATACCTGCTAGTGGGAAAACCCCCCTATGACTACACCAGGGTTCAGAATGTGGGCAGATCAATTAACTATCTAAAAGTCAACTACTTCTCTAACTACCCCAAACATACCAAAACTCATATAAGAAAATCAATGATGAGAGGGATCGGGTAACTATACATCTACTCCACGTCTGGTGATGATCCCCTCACACTTGAAAGCTTCGTTGACTGCATGCTTCCTCCCAAGGATGGCCTGCATTCAATGATAGACAAACAGAAAGCTACAAGTATGCTATTCATATACAAATTAGGGTTAGATGTTAGAATGTAAAAACATAAACAATTGAAAGCATTCAATACACCATGAATCATGGATGATTTTAAGGATGAAAAATTATTTTAAAATGTAGAAACCTTGGTGAATCTTACTAATCATTCATATGCCAACTATAAAATGTTTGGCGATATTTTTCTAAAAATATTCAAATTTCTAAGGATTTTATATAGTTTTTATACAATTTTGGCGATTTTTAAGGTAAAATAATTTTATCCTTTAGAATTTGGGTGAATCATTTTTAGAATAGTGAATATTTTTTTGACAAAAACCATGGAAAATTAGCCCATGAGCAAAATTTAGCCCCTAAAATCATCCTCATGGTCCATGATTTGGGACAGGAAACGTACTTCTTTTATTAATAACTCAATGAGTATACCTTTTCAATCAAAGTCGACAATTGCTCCACGAACCTGTTCTGGGATGCTCTTCACCAAGCTCCAAGTGCACCTTTTTATGGATTCTCCTCTCAACCTTCTGATCTATTCTTGGGAAGTGAATGGGTTCTGATGCAGGAAAAAGGGATAATTGGGGAATGTTGAGGCATTTCTCACACAAGGGATGCAATAACTTGGGGCAAGGAAGGGATGTGAAATGGGCAGAATTTCACTGTTCTTATGTCTAGATGTGGGATGATACCCCAACACCTCATTTTATATGATAAAAGGATGGTTATTCGGTTGGGTGACAGGCTATAAGCGGTGGAGTAGTTGGGAAACTATCCAATAGCCCGTAATCTCAACAAATTCCTGGCAAATTTTTATTTTTTGCAACTTTTGCAAGTATACCCGGGTTGTAGTGGCGCAACATGCATACACACATGTGCTTTAGTGGTGCATCAAGCATATGTATGCAGGAAGTATTGGTGCAGGGCACGTACATATTCAAAAAATAGGGGTTTTAGAAGAGAAAAATAGTGATGGCTTGGAAAAAATGCAAGTAAGAGGGTCAAAGGACAGGTATGAATGTGTAGAGAAATTTAGGGTTATAAAAATACCCTAGCTAAGAAGGACCATAGGACAACTGAGAAGCCAAAGGATGGTTTTACACAAGTCCAAGGAAAGCATCAATTGAACCAAAAGAAACAACTAATCACTCAGCCAAAATCCCCAACCCTCAACAACTCCTTGAAAGTTCTCAATCACACTCCGAAATATTTCCAGAGATAGGAACCATAATCACATGATGGGAACAAGATGGGAGGATGAAAAGCACATACCACGGAGGAGCTAATTCTCGAGAAAATAAAACCAAGCATAATGGTCACACCTAGAGGAGAATATTACCCCTCAGAGGAGGGAGGAGACATGGAGATTGAACTAAATGAGAGGAAACTAGCAAGGGTCTATCTGGTAAATATATAACAAGCACATTGAAGTCAAGAATTGTACACCATACCCCGAAATCAGCTTAGAAAATTTCAAAATTTTTATCTATATTATATGATGGGCACCACTTCCAGATCGAGCAAGGGTTTTGGAATGCACCAAGACCCTCTCAAGTAACCCCACAAACAATCCAAAGAGGAGAAGAAATGTGGCCAAAAATCCACCCAGCAGCTTATCCAAGAGGTAGGTAACTTCATGGTCAACTCTGGCTAGATCCAAATGATTTCAGAAAGTTTTCCTCCCATCCCCTCCCATATTGCTCATGAATATCATCTCTTGGAATATTAGGGGCTTAAATGGAAGAAGAAAGAAAAGGCTTCTCTGAAATTGTATCATAGAAGAGAATCTAGACATTCTTTTCCTTCAGGAAACCAAATGTGTAGGTATGGAGGCAGAACTCATCTTCGCCCAATGATAAAAAAAAAAATCTTACTTTTTTCATACTGACTCTAGGGTTTGGAAGGTGGTTTATCCATACTCTGGAATATGGCCATGATAATTTTAGAAGGATTATTCACCACCAAATGGAAAATATTTGCAGGATACTTAGCCATCAACTCAGACAAAGAGGAAGTGGTCACAAACATTTATAGTATACATCTCTAATAGGACAAACATATATTTCTATAAAGTCTGGAAGGACTAGGTGACATCACTAGAGGTCATCAATGGATTCTTATATGGGATTTCAACATGATCCTCTCGCTAGAATAAAAAAGGAGATGTGTGCATATACTAGAGGGGGGAAATGAATATTTCAAAGATTTCATAGACACTTTAGGATTGATAGATATGGATAACATTAATGGAGACTTCACCTGGTCCAATAGATACTTAGAATCTCATCATATTTCTTATCTCTTAGATTGTTTTCTTATCTTAGAACCCCTAATACTGGAGGGGTTCTTGATGGAAACAAGTATCCTCTCTATGGAATGATCAAATCACTAGTCCATCTAGATATGGATAGGCATCACAAGCTCCCCATGGCGTAATACTTTTTTCTTTGAAATTTTTTGGTTAGATCATCCAGACTATCAATAAAACCACCAACAATGGTGGGAAGATGTTTCCATATCACATGGGTCATTGATGTTTAGATTCCAAAAGAAAATGAAATATTTCAAGCAACGTCTAAAGAACTAGAACAAACATACTTTCGGGAATATCTTTCAAGACCAGCATGACCTCAAGTAGTAGAAGAGGAATATACAACAAAAAATCATTCTCCATGGGTACAAAATGGACCTTCAGGAAGCATAAGATCAGGCCAAGAAACAACTAGATGACATATATGCTCAGGAAGAGACCCTTTGGCTTCATACGTATTGGATCCAATGACTCAAAGAGGGGGGAAAAATATAAAACATTTTCAAAAGTTAATGATCTAATGGAGACACATTAACCGCATCACGAAGCTCGAGGATTCCCAAGGCCAAATTATTACCTCACATGTAGATATTGAACAATAATTAGTCAGGTTCTATCAAGAACTTATCTCTGAAGCAAATAAGAAAAAATTTGAAGTCATTGGAAATATCACTTGACGCATCCCATTTTTTATAACCAACGAACAAAATGCAACCCTCATGAGACTAGTGGTGCTAGAGGAAGTGGATCTTTAAATAAAGGAGATGCCTGTGGGAAAATTTCCTATCCCTGATTGTTTCACCATGGATTTGTTTCAATATTGTTGGAATCTGGTTGGGGAGGAATTTTGGAATATCATTCAAGAATACAAATTCTTGGGATAGGTTCTCCCCACTCTTAATGCAACCTTTATCACTTTGGTCACCAAGGTGGAGCACATCACACATCCCAAGCAGTTCCAACTCATTGCACTCTGAAATGGCATATGAAAGTTCCTAACTAAGGAAATCAAATTAAGACTCAAACCCCTTCTCCTCCATATTATTTCTAATGAAAATTCTGAGTATGTAGAAGGTCACCAGATTATGGAGAGTCTTATCTTAGCTCATGATTTTTTTCACTCTCTGAAATCCATTATGACCCTAGGGATGCTAATCAAATTATATCTATCCAAATCCTTTGATAATCTTATCTAACAATACATTCAATCGGTCCTTCTTTCTTTTGGCTTCACTATTGATTGGGTCAATTGGATAATGAATCTTATTTCTGTTGGACACACCTACCACACTTAGAGGGGGGGTGAATGAGTGTGGGGCTCTTTTTCCCAAAACTTCCCTCTTGCACAAAAAATCATCAATTAGAATTCAACATTTATTCATTACNATTGATGTTTAGATTCCAAAAGAAAATGAAATATTTCAAGCAACGTCTAAAGAACTAGAACAAACATACTTTCGGGAATATCTTTCAAGACCAGCATGACCTCAAGTAGTAGAAGAGGAATATACAACAAAAAATCATTCTCCATGGGTACAAAATGGACCTTCAGGAAGCATAAGATCAGGCCAAGAAACAACTAGATGACATATATGCTCAGGAAGAGACCCTTTGGCTTCATACGTATTGGATCCAATGACTCAAAGAGGGGGGAAAAATATAAAACATTTTCAAAAGTTAATGATCTAATGGAGACACATTAACCGCATCACGAAGCTCGAGGATTCCCAAGGCCAAATTATTACCTCACATGTAGATATTGAACAATAATTAGTCAGGTTCTATCAAGAACTTATCTCTGAAGCAAATAAGAAAAAATTTGAAGTCATTGGAAATATCACTTGACGCATCCCATTTTTTATAACCAACGAACAAAATGCAACCCTCATGAGACTAGTGGTGCTAGAGGAAGTGGATCTTTAAATAAAGGAGATGCCTGTGGGAAAATTTCCTATCCCTGATTGTTTCACCATGGATTTGTTTCAATATTGTTGGAATCTGGTTGGGGAGGAATTTTGGAATATCATTCAAGAATACAAATTCTTGGGATAGGTTCTCCCCACTCTTAATGCAACCTTTATCACTTTGGTCACCAAGGTGGAGCACATCACACATCCCAAGAAGTTCCAACTCATTGCGCTCTGAAATGGCATATGCAAGTTCCTAACTAAGGCAATCACATTAAGACTCAAACCCCTTCTCCTCCATATTATTTCTAATGAAAATTCTGAGTATGTAGAAGGTCACCAGATTATGGAGAGTCTTATCTTAGCTCATGAATTTTTTCACTCTCTGAAATCCATTATGACCCTAGGGATGCTAATCAAATTATATCTATCCAAATCCTTTGATAATCTTATCTAACAATACATGCAATCGGTCCTTCTTTCTTTTGGCTTCACTATTGATTGGGTCAATTGGATAATGAATCTTATTTCTGTTGGACACACCTACCACACTTAGAGGGGGGGTGAATTAGTGTGGGGCTTTTTTTCCCAAAACTTCCCTCTTGCACAAAAAATCATCAATTAGCATTCAACATTTATTCATTACCCATTGTTGTCATTTATAACCAGTTAGATGTGAGCACTTATCAGCAACATATATCAACAATATATCATCAACAAGTCATCACCACAGTGAACACAAAGAACACAAGATGTATGTACAATTTTCTTTTTATTACAAACTACAATCCTTGGGGTTTATCAGCAACAACTGAATAGAGTACAACTCTACAAGAGCACCAGCTCTANATCAATCATGATAAGACAATAATGAGTCATCTATACATTTTTCCAACAATTCATCATATACCAATGGAACCACATTGATCCATCTTCATCATGTATCAATGACAACTCATTGATCTGTCTTCATCTATGCATCCTCATAAATCATCAATCAATCAATCCTTTGACATCAATCAATCACTTGACATCAATCAATCAAACCATTGGCATCAATGACAACATGATACAACAACTTCCTCTTTCTTCTTCTCCATATTAATTAATGGCGTCCCCTCCAACCCCTTCTCCCCTTCTCAGGGTATCCATCAGGGAGACTGTGGATATCCCTTCCTCTTTGTATTTATGGAATAAGGGATAAGCTTCTACATCAAAGATTCTATTTCCGATGGATTCCTAAAGGGGTTAACCCTTCACGGTTTGAACCCTCCCATTTCTCATATCCATTTTGTTGATGACACCATGATGATGGGCTCTCCTACCACTTGTGAAGCTCGTTGCATATCAGATATTCTCAATGAATTCTGTGAGGCCTTTGACAGCTCCAACAATACATAAAAATCTCAAATATTATTTTTCAATACCCCTAGAGTTGTCCAATACTTCATTACCAGAATCTCAGTCTTCAGCAAGAGATCCCTTCCATCCAAATATTTTGGTGTCCCTCTCATTAACAATGCGCTTCACAATATTTATAGGGAAGGAATTCTTACCTCTTTGGAAAAAAAGACTAAGATGTTGGACTTTCCATACCATTAACCTTTCTAGTTTTCTAGTTCTCCTCAATTCCATCCTACAGACCATCCTGGAATATACATATTTTCCACCCTTGCATCCCCTAAATCTATTCTCAACATAATAAAAAGTATTCAGTGGAAGTTCTTATCGAAAGGCACCAAGGAGGGTTGTAAATAGGCCTTGGTCAACTGGGGGAAACTATGCAAACCAAAACTCACCAAAGGACTAGCTCTGAGAGACACACATCTCCTCAATCAAGTTCTGGGTGCTAATATAGGTGGTGCTGGCTCAAGAATACCAAGGACATTTGAGATCAACTATGGAGGCATAAATACACCCCCACCCTGGGTGAAGCACAACTGCTTGGATGGAATGAAAGTAAATCAGGATCTTTAATCCGGCACACAACATAGAAAAAATGATCTCTCATTCAGGACTGTGCATTCTGGGAGGTGTGATATGGTCATGATGCCTTATTCTGGACCGATTCATGGAAACAACTACCCCCCTTCATTCATAAACAACGACTTATGGACCTCCAACCCCACACGACCTAGGAAAGCTTGCAGGTTGTATCGTATTTTTGAATAAGGGGAATACAAGACATAACTTGGAGAGAAAGGAAAACATCTTCGGAATATCTTGCCATTCCAAACCACTTTGATATAGCACACTAGTGCGATGAAGCGGGTCTCCTCAATATTACGCTAAAGAATGGACTATACATTCTTAGGTGGGGTCATAATCCCAATAGTTCCTACATGAACAAGGAGCCCTACATCCTGAAAGATGCTTTTTACTTTCTTTCCAAGGAACCCATCTGGCGGAACATTTGGAAAACCAACTTGTGGCCCAAAATTAGTACCTTTATTTGTCTTGTATATCACAAAAGCATCCTCACCTGGGATTATCTTAAGAAAATAGGTTTCCTCGGACCATCTATTTGTACTCTCTAATTTCAATCAAAATATACTTTGGAACACTTACTCAATAAATTCCCCTTCAGTTCTCATATCTGGGATCACGGTGCCCTTTCCATGCAAATTTCAAACAGGAAAAAAAGAAATATCATAGACACCATTGTTGGCTGGCGAGCACAATCTTTCAAAAATCCTATCTAAACCACATTTGACAGCTTCTCCTAAGACTCATTTTGTTTTATATCTAGAAGGAAAGGAACAGACACATTTTTCACTCCACTCAAGTTNAATAATGAGTCATCTATACATTTTTCCAACAATTCATCATATACCAATGGAACCACATCGATCCATCTTCATCATGTATCAATGACAACTCATTGATCCATCTTCATCTATGCATCCTCATAAATCATCAATCAATCAATCCTTTGACATCAATCAATCACTTGACATCAATCAATCAAACCATTGGCATCAATGAAAACATGATCCAACGACTTCCTCTTTCTTCTTCTCCATATTAATTAATGGCGTCCCCTCCAACCCCTTCTCCCCTTCTCGGGGTATCCATCAGGGAGACTGTGGATCTCCCTTCCTTTTTGTATTTATGGAATAAGGGATAAGCTGCTACATCAAAGCTTCTATTTCCGATGTATTCCTAAAGGGGTTAAACCTTCATGGTTTGAACCCTCCCATTTCTCATATCCATTTTGTTGATGACACCATGATGATGGGCTCTCCTACCACTTGTGAAGCTCGTTGCATATCAGATATTCTCAATGAATTCCATGAGGCCTTTGACACCTCCAACAATACATAAAAATCTCAAATATTATTTTTCAATACCCCTAGAGTTGTCCAGTACTTCATTACCAGAATCTCAGTCTTCAGCAAGAGATCCCTTCCATCCAAATATTTTGGTGTCCCTCTCATTAACAATGCGCTTCACAATATTTATAGGGAAGGAATTCTTACCTCTTTGGAAAAAAAGACTAAGATGTTGGACTTTCCATACCATTAACCTTTCTAGTTTTCTAGTTCTCCTCAATTCCATCCTACAGACCATCCTGGAATATACATATTTTCCACCCTTGCATCCCCTAAATCTATTCTCAACATAATAAAAAGTATTCAGTGGAAGTTCTTATCGAAAGGCACCAAGGAGGGTTGTAAATAGGCCTTGGTCAACTGGGGGAAACTATGCAAACCAAAACTCACCAAAGGACTAGCTCTGAGAGACACACATCTCCTCAATCAAGTTCTGGGTGCTAATATAGGTGGTGCTGGCTCAAGAATACCAAGGACATTTGAGATCAACTATGGAGGCATAAATACACCCCCACCCTGGGTGAAGCACAACTGCTTGGATGGAATGAAAGTAAATCAGGATCTTTAATCCGGCACACAACATAGAAAAAATGATCTCTCATTCAGGACTGTGCATTCTGGGAGGTGTGATATGGTCATGATGCCTTATTCTGGACCGATTCATGGAAACAACTACCCCCCTTCATTCATAAACAACGACTTATGGACCTCCAACCCCACACGACCTAGGAAAGCTTGCAGGTTGTATCGTATTTTTGAATAAGGGGAATACAAGACATAACTTGGAGAGAAAGGAAAACATCTTCGGAATATCTTGCCATTCCAAACCACTTTGATATAGCACACTAGTGCGATGAAGCGGGTCTCCTCAATATTACGCTAAAGAATGGACTATACATTCTTAGGTGGGGTCATAATCCCAATAGTTCCTACATGAACAAGGAGCCCTACATCCTGAAAGATGCTTTTTACTTTCTTTCCAAGGAACCCATCTGGCGGAACATTTGGAAAACCAACTTGTGGCCCAAAATTAGTACCTTTATTTGTCTTGTATATCACAAAAGCATCCTCACCTGGGATTATCTTAAGAAAATAGGTTTCCTCGGACCATCTATTTGTACTCTCTAATTTCAATCAAAATATACTTTGGAACACTTACTCAATAAATTCCCCTTCAGTTCTCATATCTGGGATCACGGTGCCCTTTCCATGCAAATTTCAAACAGGAAAAAAAGAAATATCATAGACACCATTGTTGGCTGGCGAGCACAATCTTTCAAAAATCCTATCTAAACCACATTTGACAGCTTCTCCTAAGACTCATTTTGTTTTATATCTAGAAGGAAAGGAACAGACACATTTTTCACTCCACTCAAGTTGCATGGGGTATGTTTGGACTCAAATCAAGAAGAACATAGTGGATACGGTCCAAATCGCCACCTGGACAGAAGAGGACTTACCATGCGACTCTAATGAGAAGGTAATATTATATGAATGGTATTTTCAAATCATCCCATCCTCCCCTCCCACTAACATGTTCCCTTCAATATCATCTAGTCCTAGTCATTGGACTTGTGCCCCCCCATAGCTTCGTCCTGATCGATTTTGATGGTGCCTCTAAGGGGAATCCTATTCCAACTGGTTTCGACCTTGTCCTCAGGAATGATCAGGGATCCATTATTCATCTTTCAATAGGTAGAATTGGATATGACTTGAACAATGCATCGTATCTATGGGCTCTCATTAAGGGCCTATATATGGCTCAGTTGCACAAATGTACCCAACTTATTGTGGAAGGAGATTCACATGTGATCTTAGCAATTTTATCCAAGCTCCTAAATGGCTCTACTCCAGAAAATATATTCCCCTAGTTGTATAATTCTAAGCAACATGGAACTTTTTAACCCTCTTCTTCATCCCCATATGTTCTTGATCCAATTCCATATCCTTCATGAGGAAAAAAAGTGGTGGATAAGTTAGCTAATATTGGTGTATCAAAAGGAGGTAGAATTAGAATGTAATTATACTCACCATATTGATCATCCCATCTACATGGAATGCATAACTCTAGCAAGAAAGGAAGACCTGTTGGAAATTGGGTTCAACGCTTCTTGTGAGTTTTCAACATGGGTTAACCCCCTCTCATGGATCCTAACTTTGATGATTATGGTAGAGAATAATTCCTGTGGGTTTTGGTCTAACGATAGTCCAAAAAATGGTATCATAGAAACATGTCTCGAGTTAAAAACTCACCCAACACACGCTGGGGGGAGATTTTTGGACATTGGACTCAATGCTTCCTACAATTTTCGAAACATGGGTTAAGCCCCTCTCATGGATCCTATCTCTAACGATTGTATAGGAGACTAATGCCTGCAAGTTTTTGTCTAATGAAAATCATAGTCCAACAAAACCTTCCCCCAGATGGGGTGTTATCCGATGTCGATGGGTGTTGAGCTGGAGAGGGGCGATAGCAACACCTTGCACCATGGGCCCCAAGCCAAGTGTGGGAGCGTGGGAATATATCCACTATAAGATTGGGATTTTAATGCGTTTTGGCATCCTCAACACTTAAACCATTGTCAGGAGATGAAGTAAAACACTTCGGAGGAAATGGCTCTTAAATATTGGTACTCGACGCTTTTGACAGCATTAACAATCATTACCCTATCATGTGCAAGTAAAATGATGGTGTATTTTCTCCTAGTTTTTAGCAATTATGTGACCTCCATTCCAGTTTGGTATTTTTTCCCCCATTGCTAGTGTTGGAATAGGCATAAGCTCATTTCAGTTTGGGTGACGAAGGATACTACATGATTCACCATGTCACACCAGAAAGGACACTCCAAATGTGGTCGAGGTGANTACTTCATTACCAGAATCTCAGTCTTCAGCAAGAGATCCCTTCCATCCAAATATTTTGGTGTCCCTCTCATTAACAATGCGCTTCACAATATTTATAGGGAAGGAATTCTTACCTCTTTGGAAAAAAAGACTAAGATGTTGGACTTTCCATACCATTAACCTTTCTAGTTTTCTAGTTCTCCTCAATTCCATCCTACAGACCATCCTGGAATATACATATTTTCCACCCTTGCATCCCCTAAATCTATTCTCAACATAATAAAAAGTATTCAGTGGAAGTTCTTATCGAAAGGCACCAAGGAGGGTTGTAAATAGGCCTTGGTCAACTGGGGGAAACTATGCAAACCAAAACTCACCAAAGGACTAGCTCTGAGAGACACACATCTCCTCAATCAAGTTCTGGGTGCTAATATAGGTGGTGCTGGCTCAAGAATACCAAGGACATTTGAGATCAACTATGGAGGCATAAATACACCCCCACCCTGGGTGAAGCACAACTGCTTGGATGGAATGAAAGTAAATCAGGATCTTTAATCCGGCACACAACATAGAAAAAATGATCTCTCATTCAGGACTGTGCATTCTGGGAGGTGTGATATGGTCATGATGCCTTATTCTGGACCGATTCATGGAAACAACTACCCCCCTTCATTCATAAACAACGACTTATGGACCTCCAACCCCACACGACCTAGGAAAGCTTGCAGGTTGTATCGTATTTTTGAATAAGGGGAATACAAGACATAACTTGGAGAGAAAGGAAAACATCTTCGGAATATCTTGCCATTCCAAACCACTTTGATATAGCACACTAGTGCGATGAAGCGGGTCTCCTCAATATTACGCTAAAGAATGGACTATACATTCTTAGGTGGGGTCATAATCCCAATAGTTCCTACATGAACAAGGAGCCCTACATCCTGAAAGATGCTTTTTACTTTCTTTCCAAGGAACCCATCTGGCGGAACATTTGGAAAACCAACTTGTGGCCCAAAATTAGTACCTTTATTTGTCTTGTATATCACAAAAGCATCCTCACCTGGGATTATCTTAAGAAAATAGGTTTCCTCGGACCATCTATTTGTACTCTCTAATTTCAATCAAAATATACTTTGGAACACTTACTCAATAAATTCCCCTTCAGTTCTCATATCTGGGATCACGGTGCCCTTTCCATGCAAATTTCAAACAGGAAAAAAAGAAATATCATAGACACCATTGTTGGCTGGCGAGCACAATCTTTCAAAAATCCTATCTAAACCACATTTGACAGCTTCTCCTAAGACTCATTTTGTTTTATATCTAGAAGGAAAGGAACAGACACATTTTTCACTCCACTCAAGTTACATGGGGTATGTTTGGACTCAAATCAAAAAGAACATAGTGGATACGGTCCAAATCGCCACCTGGACAGAAGAGGACTTACCATGCGACTCTAATGAGAAGGTAATATTACATGAATGGTATTTTCAAATCATCCCATCCTCCCCTCCCACTAAGATGTTCCTTTCAATATCATCTAGTCCTAGTCATTGGACTTGTGCCCCCCCATAGCTTCGTCCTGATCGATTTTGATGGTGCCTCTAAGGGGAATCATGTTCCAACTGGTTTCGACCTTGTCCTCAGGAATGATCAGGGATCCATTATTCATATTTCAATAGGTAGAATTGGGTATGACTTGAACAATGCATCGTAGCTATGGGGTCTCATTAAGGGCCTATATATGGCTCAGTTGCACGAATGTACCCAACTTATTGTGGAAGGAGATTCACATGTGATCTTAGCAATTTTATCCAAGCTCCTAAATGGCTCTACTCCAGAAAATTATATTCCCCTAGTTGTATAATTCTAAGCAACATGGAACTTCTTAACCCTCTTCTTCATCCCCATATGTTCTTGATCCAATTCCATATCCTTAATGAGGAAAAAAAGTGGTGGATAAGTTAGCTAATATTGGTGTATCAAAAGGAGGCAGAATTAGAATGTAATTATACTCACCATATTGATCATCCCATCTACATGGAATGCATAACTCTAGCAAGAAAGGAAGACCTGTTGGAAATTGGGTTCAACGCTTCTCGTGAGTTTTCAACATGGGTTAACCCCCTCTCATGGATCCTAACTTTGATGATTATGGTAGAGAATAATTCCTGTGGGTTTTGGTCTAACGATAGTCCAAAAAATGGCATCATAGCAACATGTCTCGAGTTAAAAACTCACCCAACACACGCTGGGGGGAGATTTTTGGACATTGGACTCAATGCTTCCTGCAATTTTCGAAACATGGGTTAACCCCCTCTCATGGATCATATCTCTAACGATTGTAGAGGAGACTAACGCCTGCAAGTTTTTGTCTAATGAAAATCATAGTCCAACAAAACCTTCCCCCAGATGGGGTGTTATCCGATGTCGATGGGTGTTGAGCTGGAGAGGGGCGATAGCAACACCTTGCACCATGGGCCCCAAGCCAAGTGTGGGAGCGTGGGAATATATCCACTATAAGATTGGGATTTTAATGCGTTTTGGCATCCTCAACACTTAAACCATTGTCAGGAGATGAAGTAAAACACTTCGGAGGAAATGGCTCTTAAATATTGGTACTCGACGCTTTTGACAGCATTAACAATCATTACCCTATCATGTGCAAGTAAAATGATGGTGTATTTTCTCCTAGTTTTTAGCAATTATGTGACCTCCATTCCAGTTTGGTATTTTTTCCCCCATTGCTAGTGTTGGAATAGGCATAAGCTCATTTCAGTTTGGGTGACGAAGGATACTACATGATTCACCATGTCACACCAGAAAGGACACTCCAAATGTGGTCGAGGTGA
>JZKD02S2270005.1:0-11468 GCA_000966675.3 Picea glauca | reverse complement strand
CACGAATGTTGATTTGGTGGTGCCACCCACTTTATTTTTCTTCAAGGTATAGTTAAGCATCCTCTTCAAATCAAATTTAGTTGTATCCCAGAAGTGTTTAAAAAACTGAGTAGATAAGCCATTGGGTCCTGGAACTTTGTCCTATTCTAATCCCCAAAGAGAGGGAGATATTTATTATTCATTGATTTCTTTTGTAAGATAATCATTTTCTTTCTTTTTTATGAAATGTGGAATATGATCTATCATTTCCTTCTCACATAATTCTTCTCCCTCGGTGATATTTTGAGTATATAGATGTTCAAAATGCTTATTTGTAGCCTCCTTTATTTGATCAAAATTTTCAAGCACCTACCCTGATTCTGATTGGATTTTTGTAATAATATTTTTTTGGTTTCTTTGTTGTGCTTGTTTGTTAAAGAAGGTGTTTGAATCTGTTGATTGAAGCCAGAGGCTACAATATTTCAACCTCTAGTGTTATTCTTCTTTCTATAATGTTGAGTGAAGATTTTGAAAGGATTGTTTTTCCTTTTTGAGGGCGGCTTTCAAAACTTCTTCACTTTCCATTACTTGTTGAATTTATTCTAATTATGATAAGAGGGAAAATATCTCCAAAGAGGGGTGTATGTAAGAAATATTTTCCCATTCTTTCATAGATTATTTCACCAATCTCAATTTCCTTTCCCAAATAAAATTTGGGGAGCCCAGAATAGGGGAGAACCAATCCTTTTGTACAAGGGAGATAACTAAATCAAATTCTAACCAGAGGGGATTGAAACGAAATGGGATAGGGACAAAGTTTCAGGGAAGGGAGAGGGATAGGGTGATCGACTTATGATCAAATAGGTAAAAGGGAATAATGCACGGGGATATGAAAATGGGAAGGTGAAGGAGATAAATGTGAACAAGAAAGTGATCTAGACATGCAACAATATGGCTAAGACTAGATCAATTATTGCTCCAAGTGAATTTTCCTTTGATTGGATTTATATTCTAAAGATCCCAATCCAAGATGAGATCTTCCAACTTTTCCCTCATGGGATCACAGGCACAACTCCCACCTCTTTTATTTGATTAATGAATATGGGTGTTCAGGTCACCTGCTGATATGACAGTAATTATGTCTATGGTTTCCTTGACAACAAAAAAGGAACCCCAGCATTAGAGCTTCTCTGAATATATATTTGGCGTGCGTGTGTGCACGTGCGCATGCGTGCACACACACACACACACACACACACACACACTAAGAATAGAAAACTCAACAACATATTATTTTTTCCTAAGAACAATAAGAATCCAATGGTTTTCCCAGAAACATACCTCTATTTCCCATTAGTGTGAATTCCATAGAGTCATAATTCATCCAGATGCTCCTACTGAGATCTTAGCTATTCCTTCTCCATTTCACATAGATTTTTTCATACTTGAAAGTGTCGTTGATTACTCTACTTTTGTCTCATTGAGGAGGATTATAGAAGGCTTCTCTAATTTGATGAGGTCCCTGAAAGATTTGACCTTTGATTTGTTGTCAAAGAACAAACAATTCCAAGAGAGAAATTACATTTTCTAAGGTTTGTAGGGACCCGCCCATTGGGGATGGGAATATCTGGACCCTTATTGCCTTCTTGTATTCCCATGTTACTCAGAGAGATTTTTATGGAATGTTGTTTCTCCTGGGATTTTTATTTGTTAGTTGTTTATTCTCTGGTGTCTTTGTGTGATATCCTCCCCAATATTCTTCTTTTCTCCCCCCCCCTGAATTCCTTCTGTGATGACCCTTTGGGAGGAACTCGTTCCACAAAAACTAGTTGTTCTATTTCTTGCATAAATTCTTGGGTGTCTTTTTGAAAGTTTTCTTCCTCCCTGCCTTCTAAATTTTGAGAAGATACTTCCAAGGGTAGACCTCTTGTTGTATTATGGTTTGAATCCAAAATTGTCTCATCTTCTTTTACCATAGACGATTCTCCTAAAACAATGTATTGATTCTTTATGGGTAGCAATGCCTTAACCTTCTTTGTTGTATTATATGCAGTTCCTCTATTGTCTTATTTTGTGTTGTTGTGGTATTTTTGCTAGGGTTTGAAGATCCTAAGGATTTTCCTTTATTTTTACTCATGTTTTCTTTCTTTCTAACCTACTTCCATCCCTCCTCTTGTTCTTCCCCCAAGACATACTACTCTTGTTTTTTTTGTGGGCAGTTCTGAGCAAAATTCCCATATTCATGACACGATTTTCATTTGAAGGGAAGTTGCTCATAATCCAACTTCTGAAGCTGAGACCAATCATCCAAGGAGAGATTCATGTCTTAAGGAAGGAATTTTTCTAGATCTACTTCAACACTGATTCTTGCACATGTGAACATTGATGGTTTTGGCTCCAATCTGTCAATATATTTCCCAAGAGAGTCCCCAATACACTTCAGACCATCATTTCCCCAATAGTGAAAGGGAATATGGGGGAGGTGAACCCACACATGAAATATTGTTGGGATGTCGCATTCTGGGTCGAAATCTAGTGTCCACCGGTTCAGATAAATGCCTCTTGACCCAAAAAAGTATGGCCCACTACGAAAAATAAGATATTGATATTGTTTAA
The DNA here is from genome assembly GCA_000966675.3 of Picea glauca. NCBI lineage: Eukaryota > Viridiplantae > Streptophyta > Pinopsida > Pinales > Pinaceae > Picea > Picea glauca. The sequence goes on along the minus strand of JZKD02S2270005.1, from coordinate 8,873 downwards.
GCTCAAAGTAAGAGATATAGAAACCATTACCCCATAAAAAGTGACTCATTCTTCCTTGAATAAGAGCTTTCCATTTCCACACAATCCATAGCTCAATATATTGAGGGGAGGGCCATATGTTAGTGAAATTACCAATGAGACCCTTAGAGGAATACAAAGACCATTCCTATGATTCGATACAAAGGGAATAGAGATCCCCAGGATCTGATCCAATTTATTCATGAACCAAGAGTGAGTTGGATGATTAGAGTGGTTTCCCAGGGAACCCACAAGCTACTTGAACACTTCGATATTTGCTTCGAACTCAAAGGGGGGTTTAGGGTCGTCCCTAGCCATGACAAAAGGTTGTCCATAGAGAGAAGAAGGCAACAATCTGGGGTTTCCTCAGGAGAAAATTGCAGAGTGATATTATTTTTGTTCTAAGGGTTTAACCTTAAAATTATTAAGGTTGTGTTCTTGTAAAACATTATTCATATGATAAAAGAATTGTTAACCATTTGGTTGTGAGCTATTATCACATGACATTGGGTCATGCAATTATAGTTTGAATCCACTGAAGGTTGTTCTACAATCTTATGAAATTCTAGTACATGTTGCATAACTTAACAAAGTCACTTTTTGTTTTTTAATATATTAAACATTGAATTTTATGTGTGATTATATTGTTATACTTTTATAAGTTCTTATGAAATTATCAAATTTAATTGATAGAATCAAATTTTCCAAAGTATAGTGTTGACATCTTTGTGGCATTGTTTATTAAATATTAATGGGGTTTTTGTGATCAATGTTCTTTATAAAAATAAGTGTGTCATGCCATTTTATCTTTTATAGTGGTTTCTTGAGTTCCTTTGACATTTTTGTGGTTTCAAAGATTGAAATTTTTGGTTCTTTTACTAGAGCACATAACGAATGGTAAGTCTTTTTCTTGAAATTTTGACATGCACGTGAAAATTGGGTAGATAGATCCTTTTTTTCATGGTATTAAAGTCGAGGTTTATTTTGATCTTGGATGTGTGGAATTTGACTAGAAATCAGAACTATTGTTTCCTCAATTCTAGTGGCTTAGTTACATTTTGTTAATTATTATTGTTGGGTTAAGTTCGCGAATAACATTGAAGTGAGAGGGAATTGAGTTGTTTATTGAGTGTTCCTCTTCTTGATGATAAGTTGGATGGGAATTGTTAGATTTTATTTATTTACAGAGCATTAGAGTTACCAATTTTATTTTACTTCTTTACCATTAACTTATATATCATGTATTGAGCAATAGAAACATAAACAAGAGATAAAATAACACAAGAGATTTATCCTAGGAAAACCCCAAATGGGGGGAAAAACCCAACAACCTTTCTTAGACAAATTCCATTCACAAAGCAAGTCCCATCATAAACCAACAGATAAAGCCTAGCACAAAGTCTAGCTCAAGATACAACTAGAAATACCACCCTAGGTGCAACAACAACACAATACCAAGATAGTGCACCCTTTCCAAGAGTAGCACACAAGAGAGAAATACCAGAAAGACTGAGCAAGAAGAATCTTTGTCACTGCAGTTGTTGTGTCACCCTTCCTTGGAATTGTTCCTTACTTTTGTGTATATGAGAGAGTGTGAGTGAGTGTGTCCAAATTAGCTGAGGTGCCTCCTATTTATATCCTTCCTTTCCTCTTCACTGGTCTGACTTCTATTCTAGGAAATTTCCACATCTATTCAATGGTTCTCTTGCTTCTGGAATCTTCTTCCTGTATAAGAAAGGTCATCTAGGAGGGAAAGTACCTCTCAAAGCTACCAAAACATAAACACTCCCTCTTAACTAGGAAGGTATCTTTCACGATCTCTTCATCTAGTAGTCCACTAACTACTCTGCAATCAAGTAGTAGCACATAACTGCCACAATGCCATCAATAGCTCGAATAATTTTTCATAGTCTCTGCAATCAAGTAGCACACAACTACTCCCAATGTGAACTGGTAGTTTCCATGGCAATCATCTAGTAGTGCATAGCTACTACAATTCCATCCAATAGAACACGACTGTCTCGATCCATAGTAGTACACAACTATTGTCTAGTGGTACACAACCACTCCAAGTAGCACACAACTATTGTCTAGAGACAAAATGTCTCTCTTTTGCAATCATTTGATAGCTACACAAGCTACCACCATGCAGTCCAACAATATCTATGATTATGAAGCAATCAACTAGTAGCACATAACTACTACCATGCGATCAACCATAATCATAGTCTGCAATCCCAAAGACTATGCAACAATCAACTAGTAGCACACAACTACTGCAATGCCATCAACCATAGTCATGGCCTCTATAACTATGTACCAATCAGCCAGTAGCACACAAATACTACAATGCCATCAGTCATAGTCATAGTCAATGTATCTATAACTATGTAACAATCATCTAGTATCACACGACTACTACAATTCTATCAACCATAGTTACAGTCTCATCCAGTAGCACAAATCTACTCCCATAGTCCTCACAATTATGTGTGTGATGTTTTTTCTCTCATCAAGTCTGGTAGTGAATTACCCCCCTATTCACCTCACATGACTGATCGAGGGAACCCTTGGCCATAGGGGTTATCCGGTAGGAGGAAAAACAACACACCTCCCTCTCAACGAGGGTGGACATTTTGTATCACGCCAAGCTTGTCTATGAATTACTCATACTTCACTCTAGACAAAGGCTTAGTGAGAATGTCCGATATCTGCTCATATGTGGATATGTACTGGAGATCTATAGCTCCTCTCTGCACCATGTCTCAGATGTAATGATATTTGATCTCCATGTGCTTTGAATTTTCATGAAATACAGGGTTCTCTGAAATCCTTACGCAACTTTGATTGTCACAATGTATCAAATTTGGCTCCAATTCTAGATCAAATATCCCTTCAAGCAACTTCTGAAGCCACACTGCTTCACTACTTTCCACACTAGTTGTGATATACTCCGCCTCTAGTATACTGAGCTCCATTGATGTCTTCTTCCTACTCAACCATGAGATCATACCTGATCCTATAATTAAGAAACATTTGGAAGTAATCTTCTGATCCACTGCACTCCCTACCCAATCAGAGTTTGTATATCCCTGCAACTTCACATCTCTACCCAAGATATATCTCAATCCATATCCAATTGTACCACATAGGTACCTCAACATATGTTTTTCTGCCATCCAATGTACATGTCTAGGTTCAACCATGTACTAACTCAAGGAATTCACTACAAATCATATGTTCTGCCTGGTGTTAACCAGTTACTTCAAGGATCCAATTAGTCTTATGTAAATTATGGGATCCACCAAATCTGAAGATGAATCACTCAGAAGCTTCATATTTATCGTCATGGGTGTGGCCATGGACTTGCACTCTATCATCCTAAATCTTTGTAGGATCTCAACAATATATTTTCCTTGGCTAAGGAAAATATCATCTGATCTTTGCCACACCTCCAATCCCAAGAAGTAATGCATCAGACCTAGATCCTTTATCTTGAACTATTTAGCGAGCTCCTTCTTGCACCCAACTATGAGCTTCTCATCTTCTGTTAGAAACATGTCATCCACATATAGAACCAAGATCAATAGACATCCATTCTCAATATTATATTAAAGGTTGGTATTCACATCACTCTTGGTAAATACCAAGCTCATCGGGTAGTTATCTATCCTGACATAACATGACCTAGGTGTTTGTTTCAATTCATACAAATCCTTCTTCAATCTACAAACATGGGACTCTTTCTCATGGATCCCAAAACCTTATGGTTTCTCAATGTACACTTCTTCCTACATTAAACCATTCAAGAAAGTAGTCTTGACATCCATGTGGTGTAATTTCCATGCCATTGCGGAAACAATAACAATAATCAATTTGATGGAAGTGTACTTTGCTATAGGAGAAAATGTCTCATCGTAGTATTCTCCCTCTTTCTAGGAGAATCCTCTAGCCACAAATATTACCTTGTACTTCTCTATGCTATCATCTATAGAATGCTTGATCTTGCAGATCCATTTGGAAGTCACTATCGACTTCCATTCTAGTCTTGAAACCACCTCCCACACATCATTCTTCATGATGGAATGATACTCCTCCATCATGGTATCCTTTCATTCCTTCTTCTCAGTAGCTTCTTCAAAGGTGGAAGGATATGAATCAATGATGTTTCTCGTCATTGCCACATAGATGGAAAAATTATGTGGTTTCTTCCTCTCTCAAAAAGAGCCTTTGGAAGCTACATGTCCTTTAGCTTCCTGCAAGGTGTTTCAAAGCCAAGACGGTCTCTTTCTATTGACTGTAGCTTCTCTAGGTGGATCCACAGGTCTCTCTAACTCTAACATCTCATTTTGAACTTCTTGAATGGTTTTATTTGGTGTAGAGTCTTCCATGACTACTTCCCTTGGAACCTCCTACTCCTCTCGATCCTCATCCGTGTGAGACTCCCTTGATCTTATGAAGGCTTCATCTTCATCAAATGTTACATCACGAATGATATCAATCTATCTCTGCCTGGAAATGTATATTTTGTAAGACTTTGAAGTCTCACTGTATCCAATGAATGTGCCCTTCTTTGCTAAGGGTTCCATCTTTATTTTCTTCTCCTTTGGAACATCTATAAATACTAGACAACCAAAAATCCTCAAGTGACTGATTTCTGGTTTCTTTCCAGTGAACACCTCTTCAGGTGTCTTGTTCCCAATATATTGTGAGGAATTTTATTTTGGACATACACAACTATACTAGAAGCTTCTTCCCATAAGTGCATGGGTAGGCCCTAGTCATGGATCATCACTTTCGTTGCTTCTACAATGGATCTATTCTTTCTTTTTGAAACCCCATTTTTCTAGGGCTTTTAGGGAGTTGTTAGCTCCCTCTTAATCCGTACTTCTCTGCAAAAGTATTTAAACTTATTTGAGGTGTACTCACCTCCATTATCAGATCTCAAGAATTTAATCTTCCCTTCAGAGATATTTTCAACTAAAGCCTTGAATTCCTGAAACTTGTTGAAGACATCATCTGTTGTTTTCAAGAAGTAGATCCATGTCTTTTGAGAGTAGTCATATGTGAATAAGACATAGTATACAAAATTTCCTAAGGATGGCACTGTCATATGTCTTCATACATCAAAGTGTATTATGTCCAATATACCCTTGGACTTGCTATCACTTCTAGTAAATATTCCCTTGGCATTCTTGCCAAGTGAGAAACCTTTGCATACTCCATCATGTTCTACATGAATGTCAGGTAGGCCTGTAACCATGTTTCCCAATATCAGTAGTGCTCTATAGTTTATATGGGAAAGTATCTGATGCCATAGCTCACTTTAGATAACACTTTTGTGTACAAGGGATTGTTCTTGATGCCCCTTCAATTTATATAGTCCTCCCTCTCGAAAACCAATCATGGTAGCTTTATCAATGCTTGAATTCTTGGGCCATAGAAGAAATTGGCCATCCATAAAAGCTACCCTACATCCTTTATCTTCTAAAGAAGAGATGGAAAGTAAATTATTCTTTAAGTTGTGTACAAAAAAAATATATTTAATTAAAATATGGTTACCTGAGTCAAGTTGTAGGGAGGATTCTCCAATGCCTTTGATTGCATGCTTGAAATCGTCCCCAAGCTCCACTTGAAGGGATGAGCTCTTCTCTATAAGATTTGAAAGAGAATTTCTGGATCCAACCATGTGCTTGGAAACACTCCTATCTATGAGATAAGTGTCAATCCCTTGAGTGATGGTTCCTGTGAGTGATGAAACAAATACAAATTCTTCATCCTTTGACTTGTGTTCTTAAGCTTCTGTTGTATGTGCATGGTGCTTCTTCTTCTTTCCATTTTCATGTTTATGAGGACATTGTGAGGCATAGTGTCCCATCTTTTTGTAGGGGTAGCATCAGATATTTGATGCATCCTTGTTGTGGCATGGTTTCTTAGACTTCCTTATTCTGTCTTCTTCTCTTTCCTTTCTCTTCTTCACTTGGGCACCAAGTGCTTGATTTTCATCATCATTAGTATTCTATGATTTGTATATCAACCTGGATTCCTCTCGGGTGCAATCTTCCCATAGCTTGTTGAACTTGGAAAATTTACTTCTGGCATAAATCCCTTGAAAAAATGGATTCCAAGAGGATGGAAATACATTGAGTGTAGTAGTCACAAGTTCAACGTCTTCTACTGGATCTCCAATGGTTGCTACATGGTCATTGATTTGTGATATCCTCATAAAATAGTTGGCTATTGTTTCTGACTTGTTCATTGTCATGTTTCTGAGTTGATGCCTCAGATTAATATTTCAACTAATATTCTTACTTTCATAAAGTCTGGTTAGGGAATAAAAAATTTCCTTTGGTGTCTTCAGTTCTGATACATTAGGTATCATATTATCCTTTATTTAGTCTCTTAAGATCCTCTTGGCCTTGACCTCATTCTTCCAGAACTTTGCTTTGGCATATTCTTCTTCTGGTTCTAGAAGCATCTGATTGATATGATCTAATAACTCATTCTCTTCTAGAATGAGGGGAAATATGTTCTTATAGGATATGATTTTATCCACTCCATCCTATCTATCTTCAACTCCCATCCTCGTTGACTTTTTCGTTGGTAGAAACCCTAGCACTGAAAAACATCGATTTTTAAAAGTTCACCAAAATGAACGTTGAGGGTTTCATGGGGTGCACTAGGGTAGGGCACACTGCTATGTGAAAGAATTATCCCCAACATCCTTGGAATAGTTCTCAATGAGATTGACAAAGTATTGCACCTGCAAGGTACTACTGCAATGATCTTCCTTCCAGTGGTCAAACTGTTCTAAATGCAACCAACTTTGATTCCATGTTAGATTTTATTTATTTACAGAGAATTATAGTTACCAGTGTTCTTTTACTTGTTTACCATTAACTTATATATCATGTACTAAGCAGTAGTAACATAAACAAGAGAAAAAAGAACACAAGAGATTTTAACTAGGAAAGCCCCAAATGGGGGAAAAAACCCAACAACCTTTCTTAGACATATTTTATTCACTAAGCAAGTCCAATCATGAACCAACGGATAAAACATAGCATAAAGGCTAGCTCAAGATACAACCAGAAATACCACCTCAATTGCAACAACAACACAATACCAATATAGCACACCCTTTCCAAGAGTAGCGCACAAGAGAGAAATACCAGAAAGAGTGAACAAGAAGAATCTTTGTCATTGCAGCTGTTGTGTCACCCTTCCTCAGACTTGCACCTTACTTATGTGTATTTGAGAGAGTGTGAGTGAGCGTGTCCAAATGAGCTAAGGCGCCTCCTATTTATATCCTTCTTTTCCTCTTCACTCGGATGACTTCTCTTTTGGGAAGGTGTCACTTCTTTATTATTTATTCTTCTAGGCCAAATTCTCTTCTAGGGTATTTCCACATCTGTTCAATGGTTCTCTTGCTTCCATAATCTTCTTCTCATCTAAGAAAGGTCATCTAGGAGGGAAATTACCTCTCGTAGCTACCACAACATCAACATGAATAAATATACATACAAATAAGTCTAGTCTACTGTAAAACTTTTTGATGAAGAAAAATATGTTAAAGATTATGGAGGGCAAGGAGAAAATTTCCAATGTCATTACTAAGCTAAGTGTCAAGAATATGATTAATATGATGAAACTATACAGTGCATTTTCAATTGTATTGTGATTGAAAACATTATTCCTCAAATGTGGAGTTTGAATAGTCCACATAAACTTACATAATTTGTATGAGACTCCAATTGAGAACAAATCCTTTACTTAAGGAATCAATTATATGAATTGAAAATAAATGATAGTAAAAATAGTCAATGATTTCATGAAATGGATACAAAGTGTGTATCAACTTAGTAGAGTTCGTAACACTATAAATACTCATAATCTCAATATGCTAATCATTAATAATTTGAACAAGTATAAATATCAAAAGTTTGAGACTAAATGATCTTGGTGACATTCTACCATACCATAAGGAAAACAACAACTAAATAGATTGAAAAAAAATTCAATTCAAATGCTTACAACTAAATACTTTTAAGAGTAAAAAATTCAGATCAAACTCTTACAACGAAATCTTTTAAGAGTGAAGGAACAGTGTTTGCATAAAACACAAAATATTTTAAGAGTGAAGGAAAAGTGTTTTCATAAAACAGTTATGAAAGAGAAAGAATGTGTAATTGTTTATTTGGGAGTCATAATCCTATGCCAGAACAATGAGAAAAAAGGCAATGTCACATTATCCATGTACGGAATTTGAAATCAAAACACAAAATCATTCATTCTAGAGAATGGGATGCTTGCACACGCATAGATAATTTTCCATTTTTATTTAATCCCCAATAAAGAATTAACATGATATACATTTTGAAGTAAAATATAGTACTATTTGAGATGTTCTTCTCACATAATTCAAGTTGGTCGATCTTGTCATACATACATCGATGTGTATGGGTTGATTTTTTTTATAGATATTTTTGCGACTCATAAAAAGGTTAAATTGAGGTATTTTGAGTATTTCTCTATGACATATAGATGGTAAATAGGGTAAATTGTTGGTCTTGATTATGAAACCTAATTTTGAGAGGATCAAGAGAGTTGAACTATAAAGTATTCAATATAATGAATTGTGTTTATACAATACCATGCTCATGTGGTAGAGACTATATTGGTGAGGTAGGAAAATCATTAAACATTAGAATAAAAGAACATTGCACAGACATAAAGCATAACCAGATTAAAATATCTTCCTTGGCTGAACATTCTTATAATACTAGGCATTTGATTTTCATAGAAAATGATAAAATCATTGCAAACATGAGAGACTATGGAAAAAAATAAAGTAC
>JZKD02S2269994.1:0-10074 GCA_000966675.3 Picea glauca | reverse complement strand
AATTAAGGGGCGTGATCTAGCCTTACACATGGCTCAACACCCTGAATGAGGTCTTTCTTCTGAAAACAATGAGGATGCTTTGTTTGCATTATTTCTAATTGAATATGGAAATCTCAATTTAGCAACACATCCCCGGTATTGGGATATAATTTACTATTTTCAATATGAGAGATGTCTTGATAATCTTGAATATCATAAATGTAGAAGGACTCGACTTGAGGCCTCTAAATATTTAATCTTGAATACTTCACTCTTCCACGGGACTACTAATGGACTATTTTTACATTGTGTTGATGATACAATAGCCCTAAAGATCTTGAAGGATAGGTCAATATATTCCAATATTCACATTGGTGGGCATTTTGTTGTCAAATCCACTGCTCACAAAGTTTTAAGAACTAGTTACTATTGGCCTTCATTTTTTAGAGATTCATAGAAGTTTGTACAAGCTTGTATTGAATGCCAAAAGTATGTTGGTAGAGAAAAGTTCTATGTTATGCCTTTACAACCAATTTTACCTAACTTTCCTTTTTCTAAATGGGGATTGGACTTCATAGGACCAATCAATCCCTCATCTTTTGTTGGTCACATTTTTATCTTGACTGCAACAGACTGCTTCACAAAGTGGACTAAAGCAATTCCTATTAAACATACACAAGATGAGTTAATTATCTCCTTTTTAGAATCAAATATCTTTTCTCATTTTGGTCTTCCAATCAAAATTATTTAGATAATAGACCAACATTTATATTTGGAAAATTGACCCATTTTATCAATAAATTTGGGGTGAAGTACTTCACTTCATCAACATATTACCCACAAGGAAATGGGCAAGTTGAATCAATGAATAAGAATATGGTCAAAATTCTCAAAAAATATCTTTAACGATAAGCCTCGCCAATGGCATACTTTACTGACTTATGCATTATGGAAAGATCATACCACCACAAAAACCAGTACCGTCCGTACTTCTTTTCAGTTATTATATGGCCAAGAAGCAATCATTCATGTGGAACTTGAATTAACTTCCCTTAGACTAGCATTACATATAGAAGAGTTGAACTCTACTGATATCCCTCAAAGATTAGATGATTTGCTAGCTTTAGAAGAACAAAGAAGTTATGCTCTTGACAATCTTAAAATGAGACAACATATTGTTAAGAAATATTTTTATAAGAGGGATNATATAATTTACTATTTGCAATATGAGAGATGTCTTGATAATCTTGAATATCATAAATGTAGAAGGACTCGACTTGAGGCCTCTAAATATCTAATCTTGAATACTTCACTCTTCCACGGGACTACTAACGGACTATTTTTAAATTGTGTTGACGATATAGTAGCCCTAAAGATCTTGAAGGATAGGTCAATATATTCCAATATTCACATTGGTGGGCATTTTGTTGTCAAATCCATTGCTCACAAAGTTTTAAGAATCGGTTACTATTGGCCTTCATCTTTTAGAGATTCATATAAGTTTGTACAAGCTTGTATAGAATGCCAAAAGTATGTTGGTAAAGAAAAGTTCTATGTTATGCCTTTACAACCAGTTTTCCCTGACTTTCCTTTTTCTAAATGGGGATTGGACTTCATAGGACCAATCAATCCCTCATCTTATGTTGGTCACATTTTTATCTTGACTACAACATACTACTTCACAAAGTGGACTAAAGCAATTCCTATTAAACATACACAAGATGAGTTAATTATCTCCTTTTTAGAATCAAATATATTTTCTCATTTTGGTCTTCCAATCAAAATTATTTAGATAATGGACCAACATTTATATTTAGAAAATTGACCCATTTTATCAATAAATTTGGGGTGAAGTACTTCACTTCATCAACATATTAACCACAAGGAAATGGGCAAGCTGAATCAATGAATAAGAATATGGTCAAAATTCTCAAAAAGATCTTTAACGATAAGCCTCGCCAGTGGCATACTCTATTGAATTATGTATTATGGAAATATCATACCACCATGAAAACCAGTACCATCCATACTTCTTTTCAGTTATTATATGGCCAAGAAGTAATCATTCATGTGGAACTTGAATTAACTTCCCTTAGACTAGAATTAAATATAGAAGAGTTGAACTCTATTGATATCCCTCAAAGATTAGATGATTTGCTAGCTTTAGAAGAACAAAGAAGTTATGCTCTTGACAATCTTAAAATGAGACAACATATTGTTAAGAAATATTTTTATAAGAGGGATAAATCAGTTACTTGTGCAGCTGATGAAAAAGTTCCATTATGGGATTTTGCTCATGCTGATAAAGGTAAGCATTCTAAGTTTTAGAAGTTATGGTTAGGTCCTAACATAATTGCCTTTGTTGTTGGAAACAACTCTTATTTACTAAAATACATAGACGGGTGATTATTTTCTTACATGACTAATGGTTCACATATGAAACATTATGTTGAACTTGGCTGATTTTATTATTTTCATTTACAATGTTTCTTGTATATATTTTATTTTCAGTTTGTACAACATTTGTTTTTCTTATTTTTGACTTTTGTTTTCCTCTTCTTTTATTTTGATTTTCGTTAAAAGTTGGATCATTCAAGTTACATTTATGCTCATTGGTTTGCAAAACTTTGATTAATTTGTCTTGACAAAAATGAAAGAGTACAAATAGAAAAGATAAATGAATTATCATTTTGTCTGCAATACTATTTGTTTAGTATTCGTCGAACTTGATATATTTCCTTGTTGAAATTTGATGATCACAACTCTTCCTTATATTCTTCTTTCCCATTCTACCCCTCTATGAGTGTTTTTGAAGAGCATGTTTTAAATCTTGAAGAAAAAAAAATTAAATTACCAGAGGAGAAGAAACAATCAACAAATATAAATTCAAAAGTTCAAAAAAGCAAAACCTGATATTTTGAGTTCTAGTCTATTGGAAATAGACTACCCTATGGAGTTGTTATATGTTGACTCAAAATTCATCGCATAATATAAATTCTTGCAAATTATTGCAAAGCCTATATATATTTATTATGAAATAATAATAGGTGGCGTCCCCTGAGAGAAAACACACTAAAGTGACTATTTTCAGACACAACATTTCCCTAAGCATGTTGACGTGATATTATTTTAGTTATGTTGTTTCGAAGCAATGAAATATTGATCCAAAGTTCTTGTGGTGTTTATCAATATACATGTTTGGATGATGCAAAATGTTTGTTTGCTTTTGAGTATGGTGTATGACCATTTTCGAAAACATCAAGTTATGGTAACCCTATTAACCTCTTATCACCATGGCAACATTAATATGGCAGTCATGAAATAAAAGGGCATGTTGTGTTCCTATGATTATATGCATAATGGAAATCAACGTCATTTCCTATACTATGACATTCAAAGCATGTTAAGTTTATAGACTTGAAAATTATAAGCTTTTAAAGGTTTATTTGGTATATGGTTTGCTTTTGGGATACACACGGATATGATATTTTTCATATGGCAATGAATTCAAGACATATAAAGTTGAAGTTTTGGTTTTATATACATATATAAAGAAATGGTATTTGGCATATAATATTTAACAAAGGGAAATACTATCGAAGCATGGAAAGGTTTGAATTTTTGGTTTATAAACTCCATGATATGGCATTTGGTATATATGAAAAAAGGTCATTCAATACATATGTTGTTCAAGGCATATAATTTTTTCGGCATGATACATATTATTATAACTATTCACAAAGGTCATGATTTGACCCATTGAACTTGGATTTGCATGCAAATATGGATATCATAGGGTACAAGCTTGAAGCGATATGTTGGAGGTAACATTTATTGGCAAATGATGGGAGTTTTGAGGTTGACATAACGCATGGCATAAGTTGTATGGTTTATATGATTTTTTTTTTCAAGGTTTAAATGTTAATATGGAATAATGTGATGCAATGCGTTGAGTTGGCATATCTATATGGTATGAAGTTTTAATATCAACATGATGGGTTGGTCATGCATTGAATGGAAAGAACGTGGGCATTAACTCTCTTGCGTTTTACCACCTCATGTTGCTTGAGGTTTTGGTCATTCCGTTTGAGTTTGGTCTATAGAAGAAGAGATTAAGCTCGACCTTGGAAACCCTCCTTTTGTTGGTTGCAACAACTGTTTTAGCCTCCATCACTGGTATATAAGCACTTTTCAATGAGATATGTACTCACCACTCTATGAAACATCTCTTGCAGAGTTTTTGTATGTTAATGAGCTAGTAAAGGAATTGAATTTAACTAGTAATTAGTGTGTATGTTAATTTTCCCTGATTTGTCGCTCACTAAAATGGAATTTCTAAAATGTTGTTCAAGGGTTTACTTGTAAAATAAAAAATGTGTGTATACCCTCTATTGTCACTTCTCCCAAATTCATACTTTCATTTTCCATTTTCCTGAAAGATTTGCTTTGTGGAAGAAAAATGAATGATGGGTCAAACTCATGTCTCTTATATGATGAATATGTGCCAAGTCTTGACCTGGGTCCGAATTTAAATCATATAGTCTATCCATTGTTGATATGCTAATATGACCAACATTAAAAATATATTCTTCATTTATTTATCTTGTTGAGTCTTGGTTATTAGTTGAACCCATGTCTGCATAATGGATAAATTTTGGCTTTAGTTCGAATTTGGATACATTTTGTTCACCATTGAAATCTTTTTGTGACTAGCATTTATATTACTCGAACCCATTTCATATTTTCTAAGTTTGTTACATGGGTTCGAACCTGGACTTATAAGTGTTTGTTTCAAAGAAGAATGAGAATATCATAATAGTAGCTTGCTCTATTACATGGGTTTGAATGTTGTTCATATGTATTAAATGGTTATTTTGGCATATAGTTTTGATGGGGGTGACGTTTTTACAGCCACGCCATGCCTCGATCTTGGATTCGAGCTCATAGTTATGATAGAGTATGGCTCAATTTTTATTTTTTTGGTTTGTTAAAGATTCATGCACATCTTGTGCTCCGCCCAGCCATTGTTCTTGGTTAAAAAATATAAGGTTGTGTGCCCTTTAATTCTCCATGTGGATACAACACTAACTTACTATTCTCCTTATCTACCCAAATACCCTATGTTGCTCGAGTTCTAACCTTGCTAGTATCTACGAGGTTTTTTTTTTACGTTTTTTTGGTTATTTGAGTTCGTTTCCTCATTTATTTTAGGGCTTTGGTATGGTCAAGCTCTTGGGTAACTCGTCAGATTTGGGGTCATTTAGTTCGTGGAAAAAAAATACTTTTAGCTCGATTCTTACTTTGTTAAAGATTGAGGTTACACCCTGTGACTATAATATAAAGTTGAATTTGATACCATACTTTGCAACAGTCCTGAATAGCCACAAATTTGAAAGTTGGATTTGCATTAAAGAAATATTGGTCGAGTTTATTGCTAGATGGCCATTCAAATAGTTTAAAATTATAAAGTTAGAAGATCAAATACATGTTTGGAAATAAGGATATAAGGTTTAATATATAAATGAAAGGATTATCTTTTACATAAAATGGGAATTTTCCCCACATTATTTATCATTTTTCAAGAACTATTCCCTACTTCTCCCAAATCACATTTCATTTGTCCATGTCATTATTCCCCATGTTTATGTAATTTATCAAGATAAAACTTTAAAGAGGATCTATTAGAAAATCGATTTATGAAAGAAAACCTATATATGACATTGGTATTAACCTATATATGACATTGGTATTGTTTCTAGTCAAAAGGATGATGTATGGACAATTTTTTATTTGATTTGGATGTTAGTATTATACAATTTGGAAGTATAGTGTGGATTAAAAGAAATAATCTGGGAATACATGGATGTTTTGAAAATGTCTTATGAATGTTTTGAAAGGAACTTTACACAGATTGTTAGATTTACAATGGAGAATGATACATTTGATTATTTATAGATGATGAACATGAATTCTTCATGCATTCATGTCATTTTATAACGTTTTTCGCTAATTACAATTTCTTTTTCATTGTTCCCCTGTCATTTATTCTTTCATTTTTCACTCATTTCCCTTGTTTAAAGAGATAATAGACTATTCATATGAATAATTTTGAAAAAAAGTGTATAGATCATATTTTTGAACAACAAATAATGAAAGGGTTTCCTATCAAATATGGTTTATCTTCCCTATTTCCTTCATTACCACTCATTGTTCCCTTGCATGATTGAAGTGCTTTGTCTTTTTCAAAGTTATAGCTATGTCATTTCAAGCAAAATTGTATTCGATGTTTGATATATTGTGTCTTGTATTACTAATTGGAATGATGATGCATATAAATGAGATTTTTTCAGTCGGGAAAGTAACCGCAATGGAAACTGAGGTAATAAGGGTAGAAGAGGAAGAGGGCCCAATGTGTTTGGGCAGCAGGGAAGAAACAAGAAGATGAGATTCTCAATACATTTTGATGCAGACTCTGAAGAGTTCAATTAGCTACTACAAACTGGCTACCTGAACCTTGTTGGACATCTTGCCTCACCAGCTCCTCAAGCTCCTCTTATTCCTCCTCTACAACCACATATGAGTATTGTTGATTTCCCTAAACCACCTATGCAGCCAACAAATGATGTCTATGAAAATATTCTGGTAAATAATCCTTTTGGAATAACTACTTGGCTTGATAACCCATTGCCACCACCTCCTCCTTTGCATTCAATGCATCATGTTTCATCTTCTGCTTCTATTTCCCAGTCAGTTCAAGTCCCTAGAAACTACAAATTACTTCCCATTGAACCCCAACTGGACAAAGGAAAAAAAACTTGCTAATTCACCAAGCTTCGAGTCATATGAATCCTCATCCATATAGTCAAAACAACCTTAAGCCCAAGTAGAAAGTAGGGAGAGAAAAATTACTTTCAATTATATGGACCCTGAGATTGAGAAATTGGAAGAAAATAAGTATATTGATAAAGACTTACTTAAGCACAGGGTTGTTCTCTTGGAAGGAAGTAAGCAAAGAGAGACAACATCAAAAAAAAAAAATGTTATTTCTGATTTATTTAAATTTGTATGAAGACATTCCCTTTTTTATATGTTATGCATATTTTGGACAATAGACACGTGATATTAATTTTGAAAACTATTAATATCATGCCATTTGGATTTTTGGGGGAGGTACAAGTGTTTGTTGATATGGCATGTTTATATTGGTTACTTCTTGGTATATTTTATGATGTTGATATATACATGATATTTAATTATATTTTGGAGTTACAAAGAAAACGTTAGAAATAAAGGGATAAAGACTTAGTGGGACCTCACCTATTATTTATTACTTATTTACTTTTATTATAATCAAAAGTTGTCCTCTCCTAACTAAAGTTATTTAACTTTTTAAACAAAAAGTTAGTTGATGTCTCAAACTACTTTTTGAAGACATAAAAGGAGAGCAATACAAATGAAGGACATGAGAAAATAGAGAGAAATACTTATGATAAGGTTTTCTCTTGCCTCAAGTGAGAATATATGTTCATTCATTCCATTATGAGTTATCATAGAACTAAGTTATCTTGTTGATCGCAGGGTTATTCTAAAGGTGGTGAAGAAAGGACTAGGAAGCATTTATTATTGACATGCTCCAAAAGTCATTCATTCTTCTTGAAAGTTTGTTTAGTCTTAATTGGAAGTTCTAAATTGAAATACATGATGATTAATGCTAGTTTTTCATAGTCAAGACCGTGATGCACTTGTAGCTTGGATTGATCCAGTTCTAGTCTTCTTCTTTTGAGACACTAGTTGTCTATGTATGAGTCAAANAGATGATTTGCTAGCTTTAGAAGAACAAAGAAGTTATGCTCTTGACAATCTTAAAATGAGACAACATATTGTTAAGAAATATTTTTATAAGAGGGATAAATCAGTTACTTGTGCAACTGATGAAAAAGTTCTATTATGGGATTTTGCTCATGCTGATAAAGGTAAGCATTCTAAGTTTCAGAAGTTATGGTTAGGTCCTAACATAATTGCCTTTGTTGTTGGAAACAACTCTTATTTACTAAAATACATAGATGGGTGATTATTTTCTTACATGACTAGTGGTTCACATATGAAACATTATGTTAAACCTGGCTGATTTTATTGTTTTCATTTACAATGTTTCTTGTATATATTTTATTTTCAGTTTGTACAACATTTGTTTTTCTTATTTTTGACTTTTGTTTTCCTCTTCTTTTATTTTGATTTTCGTTAAAAGTTGGATCATTCAAGTTACATTTATGCTCATTGGTTTGCAAAACTTTGATTAATTTGTCTTGACAAAAATGAAAGAGTACAAACAACAAAGATAAATGAATTATCATTTTGTCTGCAATACTATTTGTTTAGTATTCGTCGAACTTGATAGATTTCCTTGTTGAAATATGATGATCACAACTCTTCCTTATATTCTTCTTTCCCATTCTACCCCTCCATGAGTGTTTTTGAAGAGAATGTTTTAAATCTTGAAGAAAATTTTGTTAAATTACCAGAGGAGAAGAAACAATCAACAAATATAAATTCAAAAGTTCAAAAAAGCAAAACTTGATATTTTGAGTTCTAGTCTATTGGAAATAGACTACCCTGTGGAGTTGTTATGTGTTGACTCAAAATTCATCGCATATTATAAATTATTGCAAATTATTGCAAAGCATATATATATTTATTATGAAATAATAATAGGTGGCGTCCCCTAAGAGAAAACACACTAAAGTGACTATTTTCATACATAACATTTCCCTAAGCATGTTGGCGTGATATTATTTTAGTTATGTTGTTTCAAAGCAATAAAATATTGATCCAAAGTTCTTGTGGTGTTTATCAATATACATGTTTGGATGATGCAAAATGTTTGTTTGCATTTGAGTATGGTGTATGACCATTTGTGAAAACATCAAGTTACGGTAACTCTATTAAGCTCTTATCACCATGGCAACATTAATCTGGCACTCATGAAATAAAAGGGCATGTTGTGTTCCTATGATTATATGCATAATGGAAATCAACGTCATTTCCTATACTATGACATTCAAAGCATGTTAAGTTTATAGACTTGAAAATTATAAGCTTTTAAAGGATTATTTGGTATATGGTTTCCTTTTGGGATACACACGGATATGATATTTTGCATATGGCAATGAATTCAAGCCATATAAAGTTGAAGTTTTGGTTTTATATACATATATAAAGAAATGGTATTTGGCATATAATATTTAACAAAGGGAAATACTACCGAAGCATGGAAAGGTTTGAAGTTTTGGTTTATAAACTCCATGATATGGCATTTGGTATATATGAAAAAAGGTCATTCAATACGTATGTTGTTCAAGGCATATAATTTTTTTGGCATGATACATATTATTATAACTATTCACAGAGGTCATGATTTGACGCATTGAACTTCGATTTGAATGCAAACATAGATATCATAGGGTACAAGCTTGAAGTGATATGTTGGAGGTAACATTTATTGGAAAATGATAGGAGTTTTGAGGTTGACATAATGCGTGGCATAAGTTATATGGTTTATATGAATTTTTTTATCAAGGTTTAAATGTTAATATGAAATAACGTGATGCAATGCGTTGAGTTGGCATATGCATATGGTATAAAGTTTGAATATCAACATGATGGGTTGGTCATGCATTGAATGGAAAGGACGTGGGCATTAACTCACATAGTCTCGTGTTTTACCACCTCATGTTGCTTGAGGTTTTGGTCATTTTGTTTGAGTTTGGTCTGTAGAAGAAGAGATTAAGCTCGACCTTGGAAACCCTCCTTTTGTTGGTTGCAACAACCGTTTTGGCCTCCATTACTGGTATATAAGCACTTTTCAACGAGATATGTACCCACCACTCTATGAAACATCTCTTGCAGATTTTTTGTATGTTAACGAGGTAGTAATGGATTTGAATTTAACTAGTAATTAGTGTGTATGTAAATTTTCCTTAATTTGTCGCTCACTAAAATGGAATTTCTAAAATGTTGTTCAAGGGTTTACTTGTAAAATAAAAAATGTGTGTATACCCTCTATTGTCACTTCTCCCAAATTCATACTTTCATTTT
>JZKD02S2269983.1:25381-35552 GCA_000966675.3 Picea glauca | reverse complement strand
ACTCTATATACATATCTTAAAAATATAAATAATCTTTTTTTTTTTAATAAAAAATAGGTATTAAAACATCTTGTACACAACATTATTACAACATAAACCACTACAATACTATGTATTACAATTAATACATATTAAACAAATTTTTGGTTACAACATAAACCACTACAATACTATGCATTACAATTAATACATATTAAACAAATTTTTGATTACAACATAAACCACTACAATACTATGCATTACAATTAATACATATTAAACAAATTTTTGGTTACAACATAAACCACTACAATACTATGCATTACAATTAATACATATTAAACAAATTTTTGTTCATGTACTCACACAAACCACTATTTGTTCATGTACTCACACAAACCACTATTTGTTCATGTACTCACACAAACCACTACACTACTAGTGTACATTACAATTAATACATATTAAACAAATTTTAGGTCATGTACTCAAAAAAGTTTTCACTTTGCTTAAAAGTCATGGACACAACTTCTCATGCATGTAGGACATGATGTTTTCATTTACTTGTGATTTTTTTCTCTTTCTCAAGTCTTTTTTTCTCTTTTAGT
Source organism: Picea glauca (assembly GCA_000966675.3). NCBI lineage: Eukaryota > Viridiplantae > Streptophyta > Pinopsida > Pinales > Pinaceae > Picea > Picea glauca. Next base: position 34,965 of record JZKD02S2269983.1, on the reverse strand, counting down.
TTTTATATTTGATTATATTTTATCTTGTAGTAATGAATATTTACTAGCTTTTCTAAAAATCACCATATGTCTATTTTATTTTTTTAATTTGGTATCTTTTATCTTATATTAATGAATATTTACTAACTTTTTTAAGAATCGTCCTATGCTATTTATTTTTTTAATTTGGTATCTTTTATCTTATATTAATGAATATTTACTAACTTTTTTAAGAATCGTCCTATGCTATAGAATAATCATAAACTTAGTCCACATTATTTCATTGATTTTATTTTTATTATAGAATTATTGTTTACATTGTCCCACATTAATTTGTCATTCTAAGGTTTCATGTAATATTACTTCTTGTTTCCATTACGAAAGTTTTACTCGCTATGTTCTTGTAAGGATCCCATTTTCTTTGAATGAAAAGCATTATCTCTACGACACCTTTAAACTCATAAAACCACCTTTAGGATCATGTAACCTTACCATTCCTTGTAACATAAAATTTACTCACAATTTATCCTTCTAGGTCTTCCAACGTTTGTAACTTCCTTGTACAACTTAAACATCATGATTTAATATATACAACTTCCTTCAAACAAATAAAAAATCGTTGCTTCCAATACGCAATACAATGTACTCATTAAAATATGATTGAAAATATAACTCTATCATGTCTAGTTAAGTGAAAATGTATGTTCAAGATAATAAAATCCTACGAGGTGGAAATATTAATCCACAATAAAAACTGATATCACCATTTCCTGCCGCTTTATGAAAACGGATATTCCTTTCAAATCTATGAAAAAGATTACATATGAAAACTCTCCTAAGTGCATCTTTGTAGAAAATACAAAGTATTCCAATTTTTTCACTACTTTTTAAGAGCATGAAATGATTCATCATTATTTTTATACTGGCTCGTAATAATGGCTCGTAAAATTTTTCATTTAGTTTTCTTTAAAATATTTTTTTTAAGTTTAAAATAAAAAAAAAAAAACTAACATAAAAGAAAAAAGAATTAAAAATTTCTTTTATTTTTTTTTTCAAATATTTTTTATATAAGTTCTTAAAGTCTCTAAGATGTAGGTCAGTCGATGACTGAGTGTGCTTTTAAGACACTTAATGATGTTAAATCACCGATTCAAAATATGTGGGGACAAAAAATAGAAACATGTTAAGAGTTAGTGTGGCTCGGGACGGGTGCGATCCCTGAGTGATTTTCATGGCTTAGATGTCCCTGAGTCACAGGTTCTCAGCCACAAACTAGTCTTGCAGATCACAGACAAACTTGCAAACAAAAAAAGTACATATCTTTTATACACTAAAATAAACAATAAATTAAATTGAAAATCATACGACTATGCATACTATAACTTCATGTTAAATGAGAAAATGATAAAAAGTTTTCAATCATGAACAACAAAACACAAATATAAAAAAAAATACTAAAGGAATTATTTAAGTATAGTTCTAATATTGTTGCATATAATGTAGTAGTATATCATTGCCTCAACATTGGTATTTTGATATAATCCCAACTAAACAAATACAATATAACAAAGACAATATGTATCGAATATATAAAGCACTTGAGTTGGTAAAATTAGAGTAGACATGTTCTCAATTTAGGAATAAGATTAGATTGAATAATTGTCGTGACGATAAATACAAAATTAGATTAAACAATTACCATGATCACTATTAATAAATTTACAATGATTTTTACAATTTTAAACAAGTTCTAAGACTTCATTTCCAAAAATATCTCAAAATAAGAAAATAAATACAAAACAAAACTATTAGTAAGGATAATCATTTTCCATGTTAAGAAATTCAAAGAAATTGGTATCGAAGACATTATCAATAATCTAAGATTTCTTTTATCACATCATTACTCTAATCCAAGTGAATGATACTTTCATCGGCTTTGTAATTGTACATGCATGTGCAATTGCTAGTCATTTTGGCTAATCCAAATTGTACCAAAAATGAATTTCTAACAAACAAGCACAAAATATTATCTTTTAAATTATCATATTTTGGTTATTTGCATCAAGATCAAGGGAAATCCCTATTACTAAATGTTAATGATCATTTCTCAAATATATTCCTATCCTAACGTTGGTACCCAATGGTTATGTCATGTAGTCATGAGATGAAATTGAGATTTCTTTCTCAAAGTTAGAAAAGTCATGAGTTTGACTCTCTTGATCCTTTTGAGGAAAGGTGCTTGAAACTTAAAAATTAACATATTACCTTGCTTATACTTACTACTACTACTTGCTTATACTTACTACTTGTGAATGGAAACAAATTCTTTGAGATTTTATGTACTTTTTTATAAGGAAAAAATTTAATCCTAACATCTAATAAAATAAAAAATTGATTAAAACTCACCTTAAAAACTTATACATATGTATACTAATAATAATAATATAATATGGTGAAGGAGAAAAGAAACATTTGAACTTAGTGCTAGAAAACTAACACTAGGACATAATCCCAAAGATAAGAATAAAGCCTCCTACATACCCTTGGGTAATAGGATACTTTTATATTGATCTAAATCACTATTTAATTTATATCTCATGCATCCCCTAAGCTATATATTTGGTCTTGATGTCTCCTAGCTATACCATGTTGAAAACATGGATAACACAAGCATTAAATTCCACCGTTAGGTTTGTATATAATAACTATGCATGCTAATTCACAATGGACACCCTTAATAATTTCATCTACGAGTATGGATTGCTTATCTCTATCATCCCACGTCCCTTAGCTACACTTTAACACCATATTTAAAGCTATAAATAAAAAAGACATTAAAACAAATTATATCTTAAGTCAACAAACTACTCGAGAGCTAAGCTACATGTCCACCTGTCATTCACTCATGATTCATAATAGGCACCCTAAATGGGCCCTTATAGATATAGGTAGCGATAGCTCCAACACAAAAATGTTATAGGTAGTGCTAGTGCTAACATTCTTCTTATAATATAATTTTACAATATTATTCAAAAATGAAAATAAGCATAATCGAAAAAACTTTAATTTTTTTTTTTTTAATATTATTGTTTTTAACTTTTACAAGAAGGATTTGGCACTTCCATAATATTTCGACAATTTTAATATCAAGAGTCATAATAGTCGATTTTTTTTTTTTTTAAGAAATATCTCTAAGTAAGTATTTATATTACTTTCAAAGGATATAGTTTAAAATAGATACCCTATTACCTAGTGTGAGGATTGCCAAAATCGAAACCAAAGTCTATACCAGGTTTCATATAGTAGTAACCATTTGTCTCGAAGGGCCAAAGAAAAGTGTTTGTATATGCATGCTCAGCTACATAACCAGTTTGAGTTCAAAACATGATTATTGACTTCTGAGGTTGATATGCAGTGCAAATTCAAAACAAGACTAGTAACTACTGAATCTAAAATTGTGTTATAGGCATCAACCATAATAGAAAACTAGTATTAAACACCATACTGACCGCTTCCACCATCGCCTCTAGAAGGAATATGGCTCGTTGAATCACATGCACACTGACGATGACAAATCAGACAAGGTTGAAAATAAGTCTAGCCAAAAAGTGAGTCAATAAGGTCAGCAAGCATGTGATCCATTGGCTCCTAGCGATAATTTTGTTATGCAATGTCTCAACATAGTTGAAAAATCAACTATAGTTGATCCTAAAAAAATTGTCGTGGAGAATGCATCTTTGTCGCCCTACTGGAATTTTTCCCTAGAACATGTGAACTGGTAGTTGTGGCATTGGTTTGTTGCAGAGTAGGAGAGGCCTCAATGGGGGACCGTCTTACTCCAAGATGATATGAAGCTTCTGAATTTTCTTGTAATTGATCAGAGGGAATTTCTTCCTCTACAGGAATGGTGATGTCCCAACTATCATCCTCTTGTTGACTCATCATGGGGGACCAAGAATGTGGAGGAGAGTCAAAAAGGTTGGACGAGGGTAGATGAGAAGGAAAATGACCACCTAAGCCATGGGTTTTCCTATTTCATGAGGCATCTCATTGAGGAAAGAAGAAAATAACTAGAGGGGGGAGGGAAGGAATGGGATATGAGCAAGGGGAAGGAGACTGTGAAGAAGAATCCAGTGATAGCAGAGGCAATTTTCCTAGTAGGAGTGAAAGTGGGAACAAAAATGAGCCAAGGTGGTGCTAAATTAGCTATGGTGAGGTTCTAGGACAATGAAAGAACAATCCCATTACCGTAAATGGAAGTCTCCATATCTGTACCAGTCTGGAGCTTTCCAACCTACAAAATGACATGAGACTTTATGCAATGCATGAGAACCAGGGCACAGGAGGGAAGGCATCATAAATGCATCATCTTGGGAAGGAGGCTGAGAATGTGGATGGGACGCCAATGTCCAAGTGGTTTTCTTATGACCATGACCAGGTTGCACCCCATATGGGGCATAGTAATCCGATTGATCTATATCAAAGTAATCATGTAACAATGGGGCCATAGGGTGTTAAGTTATTGTAAAACAAATTTCCTGCTCCCCACTAGAGACTGTGATGTTGACCAATTTTTCTACTACTTTATTGGCCTCTCTCTGAACATGGGAGTCGATGAGAACCATAAATGTAGACAACAAACATTTGATTGTTTCTAGGGAACTAAGGAGATGCCAACTGGGTGAGATTTCTGCTACAGTCGATTCGTGCATAAGCCTAGAAAAGAGGGAAATAATGATCTTGGAATCCCATTCCATAATGATTTGTTTTAAAATGAATTGGGTTGTGTATTGAATTCCAAGAAGAAGTCCCAAAAATTATGTAGAATTATTATTGTCTTGACCCAAACTGGCTACCAACATGTGAGTTATTTTACAATTTACATCTCAGAAGACCACCCCAAATCTAGTTGGATCAGGGTTCCCCTTAGAGGAACCGTAAAAATTCATTTTGTGGAAGCCCTTTGGTGACATTTGCCAAGTGGCTGGGATGTGAACTTATTTTGTGCTTGTGGCATAGGAGGTCTGAAATTGAGTAAGATTTAACTTCCAATTATAGAGGAGGACTCATTCTGGGGGATCACAAGAAATATCTTCTTCATTCCATTTTTGAACTCTTATTGTCTCCCAAATATTTTCACATATTTTGAACCACAACTGGGATTCTCGAGATTGCTTGGTGTGGAAGATTATTTTATTTCTTTCCTTTCGGATTTTCAAAAACTAGAGAAGGATGCTTACTTTAGGACATAGGTTTCATTTCCATCTGCTTTTCCATATCTTTTCTTTTGGCTGAAGATGCCACTGAGCCATGAGGATGTAGGCTTCTTTGGAAGTGAAGGTACCTAGTGTGGAGTTACCCCAGAAAAGAATGTATTCTACTTGACAGATGTGAATCTTCCTTAGAGTGCCCTCATCGTGCCAATGATTTAAATTACAGTCAGGAGGAAGGTTAATATCTTCATGTTCCAATTTCCATTTTCTCCATTGGAGAAAAGTGGTAGTTTCTTTCTAGAAATCAATGACATATGTGTTTCTAGTGTTCTACATTTTCAAATACATATCCTGCATATGTTCCCGTAGAATAAATGCAGGAATTTGTTGCCAAGAATCTGACCAGAATAAGGCATTTGGGCCATCCCGGATCTCCCAAAAAGAATGATCCTGAATGAAATTACTATGTTGCAGGGTTGCATTCCAAAAGAGGGATCTTGATTGTTGTTCATTACACCTCCTTTTTTTTTATTCCTCAATGTGAGTGGTGTATTTTTTACTCCATAAGTGATCCCAAAGATATTCTGGGTTTTTTAGCCATTGCCTCCAAATTTTCCCATCGAATACTTTGTTCAATATATGAGGGTCCCTTATCCCAAGGCCACCCAATAGATTTGGTTTGAAAAGCTTGTCCCATCTGACCAAGGCCCACTTGTAGCCATCTTTAGTGCCCCGTGATAGGAATTTTCTTTGAACGACACATATAGTGTTTAAAACTAGATTAGGGGTAGCCAACGCAGAAAATAGGTATATAGGTATTGCTTAGAGGACAAAATTTAGGAGTGTCAAATGACCAACAAGGTTCAAGGATATAAAGGTCCAAGAGGTTAAACGGTTTGTTAGAGCTTGAATAAGTGACTCCTAGTATCTGATTCGTTGTGAATTTTCAATCACAGGGATACCCAAGTATTTGGATGGAAGGGAACTCCTAGGAAATCCAAGGATGTTGGAAATATGATTTTGGATGGCTGGAGGAGTATTAAAGAAAAATACTTGGGACTTTTCATCATTTATGGAAGTACCTGAAGCCATTATTTGGATGGAAGGGAACTCCTAGGAAATCCAAGGATGTTGGAAATATGATTTTGGATGGCTGGAGGAGTATTAAAGAAAAATACTTGGGACTTTTCATCATTTATGGAAGTACCTAAAGCCTCACTGAAGTCATGGATAATTTCATGGATTTTTAGTGCCTCATTAGCATTGGGGAGCCCATCATCATGGTTTCACCAATGAATTGGCTATGGGAAATCATTGGTTGGATTCCATGTAGCTAAAGGCCCTAAAGTGAGACATTCAAAATGGAGGCCTTGTTATAGCGATTGAGGCCTTCAACCATGATCAAAAATAGAAAGGAGAAAAGGGAGTCCCTTTGTTGGATACCTATGGAACGGGATAAATTTTTAGATGGGGTGCCATTGACTAAAATGGAGAAAAAACCCGAAGATAATAGATTGAGGATCCAGTTAACCCATTTAGTGAAAAAACCAAAGGGTAAAAGGTGATACCTCATGTACTTCCAATTGAGTTTTTCGAAGGCCTTTGAGAAATCTAACTTGAGAATCATGCCTTGAGTTCAGGTAGATTTTAGCGAGTGGATAACCTCATGGGCTAGGATGACACTGTCCATTATTTTTTTCCCCTCTACATCACCTGATTTATCTTTTGAAATAATGAAAGGAAGAACGGGTTTTAATCAGACAACTACTAACCTCATAATTATCTTGTAGATTACATTGTAGAGGGAAATCAATTAGAATTGCTTGGGGTGAGAAACATTCTTCTCCTTTGGAATCAGAGTGATGAATTTTGGATTGAATGCCTTAAGGACGCCACCCAATATGCATAAATTCTCAACTAATTGGCCAACAATGATAGAAGAAGTTAGTTGTGAATCCATGAGGACCCCACGCTTTCCCAGTGGGAATTTCTTTAATTTCTTTATCGACTTCTTCAATGGAAATCGGCCTGAATAATGCTTCATTTTGTTCTTGATTAATTAGAGATGGAGTCATAATAAATTAACTCTTATTAGACAAAACAACCATACTTAAAATAAATTTTATATTTAACTATAATGCAATATTTCCTAGATATATTCCCCACTGTAAAATTAACGAGGGATAGCGACAAAATAAGACAATAAGAAAGTGATTTATGAGAATAAATGGTAGAAAACTATCGTAACAAAATCTAAAGCCAATTTTATTACGAGGGATTACTATACCAAATTTTTAGTCTTTTTTCAAATAGAAAAGAGATCTTATATTATAAAATATAAAGTTAACTTCACATGATTTGTCAATAAATAAATTTACTACATCTGCTGTCCAATATCATAACTTAACCTCCCCATAAAAAAACTAACTGAAATATAGAGTCTTTACAAAGAAACAAAAGGACATCCTTTAATGGTCCTTATACAAATACTAGAATCATCATTCTATTCAAACCAATTTTATACTAATGTCATTCTTTCAAAAATTTCTACTTGTGCTCCCATCCCTTTTGCATAATATAATACACCTTGATCCAATTTTAAAGCCTTCTTAAACAACTGATCAACTTCCCTATTATATTCTTTGTAGATATGTTGAACTTTGAATGTCTGAAAATGTTCACTCAACTAGAGAATTCTTGTTGATCAGGGGATCAAATTTTGCTCAATTTTCAAAGTGCTCGAAATGTGATGAAAACACTTCCATTGCGTCTGTCTCGTCTTCTGGATTTCGGTGGTATATTTACTTTCTCAAACGGAGTCCGTATGGAGGAGATATCGCGATCTGTCCGCCAAGCCAAACAGACAAAAATTTTGGATGCTGATTGTACATGTTCGTACAATCTGTACAATCCGTACGATGACGTGGAAGGTTCGTACCATCCATACAATGATGTGGCATCCGATGACATGGCAGGATCTGGTTGGTTGTTTGAGGCGAATGATGTGATGATACGTGTCGTTCTATGATTGGTGGTTCGATGCCACGTGGCCCAATCAAGGGCTGCCACATGGCACCTTTATATTCGTTATTTATTATATGCAAAATATATTGGAGGCCGCGGGGTTCGACCCTCGGACCTCCCCACACAGTCAAAGTCTTCACCCGACCGCCAGGCCATTGGGCCATAGATTGGTTCTTATTATATGTATGTGATTAAGTACATTTGAATTTGTAAAATTGTAATGTGGGCGGGGGGTCGGGCCGGGGCTAAGGGTCATTTGTAATAGCATATAACCATGGTGTATGGCCCGATTATGGTGCGGGTATATAACATTTATACCATAGTTTTATTGTATTACAAAATAATTCGCGCGAGTTTTTAACATTATAACCCATGGGTTATAACATTATATTATGTGCACGGTTATAATATTTGTGCGAGGTTTTAAAAATTATGACCATGGATTTGCATACAACTAGGAGCGCGGGAGGTTATGCCCGTTACAACGAAACTAACCACCATTTTCCAACGCATGAGCTCACGTGGCCATATGCCTAGGTGCCAAGGCGGTTGGGGGCTGGAGGCACCTTAACTGTCCTACGGTTTGCACCGTTGGCGTGGTTGCACCCGGTGCAAGGTTTTTATGCTTAAAAGAGCGTGTGAGACAGGTTCACTCAAGGGGAGTGTGAATTGTAGAACCAGAGACAACAAGCTTGAAGAGGGAGACTTCCAGGAGGCCTAACTTCTTCATTTCTCGACCGATTGAGGTGTCGAAAGAGCCTAGACAAAGGTTTTGGGACGCTGCGAAGCCATTGGAGCAGTCGGTTTGTCAGTTTGAGCATTGTGAGACGTGTTTTTGAGAACTTTTTTGAGAAATTAATAATAATGATCCATTGGAAGTTGGACCAGGAGATGTAGCCCATAGCCCATAAGAGGGGTGAACTCCTTTATCAATTGTTGCGCACATGTGTTTATGTTCAATGTTTATGCTGCTGTCTATGTGTATTTTGCATAAGTAATCCTTAATTTATGTGTTACAAATTGATCTTGTTTCTTTAAACACATAACATTTAACTTGCAATAATTATTCAAGTTTTTCAAGTCTTCTTCATTTTTAGATCAAGTTGGTATCAATGCACTGGTTTTGAAGACTTGATTGTTTGCAAGTTTTGTTTATGATGCTCACAAGGTTGAAACTCACAAGAGGAGAAGGTCAACTTGTGGAGCCAAGTTCTTATCCAACAAGGAGGAAGCAGTTTCATTCACCGCAAGTGGCAGAGAGACATTCACCAAGCATGGCTCATGCAGAAGACCATGAACGTGTTCCGAATGAAGAAGAAGACTTCAGGTAGACTATCATACAGTTGAGAGATATGATGAAGGTCATGA
>JZKD02S2269983.1:7205-24141 GCA_000966675.3 Picea glauca | reverse complement strand
TATCCTACTTATGATAAGGAATTATATGCATTGGTTCAAAGTGTTAAGAAATGGAAGCATTATTTGTTGGGAAAATAAACCATTATTCACACAGATCATCAACCTTTGCAATATTCACAATAACAGTCAAAGCTACAGCAAGCTAGGCACTTCATATGGATGGGTTTTCTTCAACAGTTTCATTTGGTTATCAGGTATAAGAAGGGTATTTTTAACAAAGTTGTTGATAGGCTTTCCAGGCCTATTGTTAGTGCTTCAATTATTTTTAAGCAGAGTCCTATAATGCATGAAAGTTATGTGGAACAATATTCTTTAGATGTTGAATTTAAGGAAGTGTATGAAACGTTGTGCCACTCTAACCATGTTGAAGAATTGGATTATCATTTGCATAATAATATCTTGTATCATCTTGGCAAGTTGTGTAATCCACAGGGAGAAAGAATCAACATCATAAGAGAAGCACATTCTTCTCTTATTGCTGGTCGTTTTGGTGTAGGCAAGACAGTGGCAAATTTGCAAAGATACTGCTATTGGCCTAAGATGAATGAAAGTGTTTCACGATATGTTTAGGGATGTTCGTTGTGTGCTACAAGTAAACCAGGTAATCGAAAGTTGGGTTTGTACACTCCACTTTCAGTTCCTTCTAGACCTCGAGAAAGTATTTCCATGGATTTTGTTGGTGGTTTACCTATGTCGAGAAGAGGTCATGATTATCTTTATGTTGTGGTTGATTGTTTTAGCAAGATGTGTATATTGATGCCTTGTACTAAGCAGGTAACAGTAGAACAAATGGCATGGTTGTTCTTTCAAAATGTTTGGGTGCATTTTGGTTTGCCCAAGTCCATTATTTCTGATCGAGATTCTCGATTTGTTGGAAGCTTTTGGTTGAGTTTGTGGGCACTCATGGACACCAAGTTGAAAAAGATCATAGCTTTTCATCTGCAGATAGATGGTCAGATAGAGGTGGTGAATCGTACAGTGGTACATCTTCTTCGTTCTTATTGCAGTAAGCATCCTAAGCTTTGGGATGAACATTTAGACTACGTTCAACATGCGTACAATCGAGCTAAGCACTCTTCGAATCAAACGTCGCCATTTGAGGCATGTTTTGGCTATTTTCCCAAGTCACCTTTAGATTTTATCTTTGGGAAAGATATTGCTGTTGATGGGTAGTATGATATTGATTGGGCAGAGAATTTCATTGAACAAATTCAGTCGATACATCAAGTGGTGCAAGAGCAATTGGAAAAGAGTCAGGCCAAGTACAAAGAGAGACATGAAAAGCATCGTGTTGACCACAGTTTTGAAGTTGGTGATGAAGTGTGGCTTTACATCAGCAAGGAGAGGCTTAAAGGAGAAGGTAAAAAGTTGAAACCAATTCAATATGGTCCCTTCAAAATTGTCGACAAGATTGGTAACAATGCTTTTCGTTTAGATTTGCCTCCATATATGCAGATGTATGCAGTTGTCAATGTTGAGAATTTGAAGTTGTATGAGCCTCTGTTGATTGATGATCAAGGAGAGCATGTTCAGATTCCTTCCATTGATGATTTTTCTCCAGAGTATCTAACAGAACTGCAGGAAGACACCATACTTGACAGGAGAATGCGAACTTCGAAGCGGGGAAATGTGGAGCATTTGCGAGTTGGTATTAAAGGGATGAATCCAAGAAAGGCCAAGTGGATTGAGGTTGGAAGGGTGAGGGAACTATACCCTCATCTTCACATAGAATGAGATAGTCTTTTGGAGGTCCAAAAGCTTCCCAATGGGGAGGTGTGATCAAGGGATCAAATTTTGCTCAATTTTCAAAGTGCTTGGAATGTGACGAAAACAGTGCCATTGTGTCTGTCTTGTCTTCTTGATTCTGATGGTATATTTACTTTCTCAAACAGAATCCGTATGGAGGAGATATCGCGATCTGTCTGCCAAGCCAAACAGGCAAAAATTTTGGATGTTGACTGTACCTGTCCATACAGTCCATATGGTGATGTGGTAGGGCCATACCATCCATACAATGATGTGGCATCCGATGACGTGGCAGGATCCGATTGGTTGTTTGAGGCGAATGACGTGATGACATGTGTCGTTCTATGATTGATGGTTTGATGCCACGTGGCCCAATCAAGGGCTGCCACGTGGCACCTTTATATTGGTTAGTTATTGTATGAAAAATATATTGGAGGCCGCAGGGTTCGACCCCCGGACCTCCCCACACAGTCAAATTCTTCACTCGACCGCCTGGCCATTGGGCCACAGATTGGTTCTTATTATATGTATGTGATTAAATACATTTGAATTTGTAAAATTATAATGTGGGCGGGGGGTCGGACTGGGGCTTAGCCCCGGCCCGTGGTCATTTGTAATAGCATATAACCATGGTGTATGGCCCGATTATGGCGCGGGTATATAAAATTTATACCACAGTCTTATTGTATTACAAAATAATTCGCGCGGGGTTTTAACATTATAACCCATGGGTTATAACATTATATTATGTGCACGGTTATAATATTTGCGTGGGGTTTTAAAAATTATGACCACAGATTTGCATACGACCAGGAGCACGGGAGGTTATGCCCGTTACAATGAGACTAACCACCATTTGCCAACGCGTGAGGTCATGTGGCCATATGCCTAGGTGCCGAGGCGGTTAGGGGCTGGAGGCGCCTTAACTGTCCTATGGTTTTCACCGTTGGCGCGGTTGTGCCCGGTGCTGGGTTTTTACACTTAAAAGAGCATGTGAGCCAGGTTCACTCAAGGGGGGCTTGAATTGTAGAACCATAGATAGCAAGCTTGAAGAGGGAGACTTCCAGGAGGCCTAACTTCTTCTTTTTTCGACCGATTGAGGTGGCGAAAGAGCCCAGACAGGGGTTTTGGGATGCTGGGAAGCCATTGGAGGAGTCGGTTTGTCAGTTTGAGCATTGTAAGACATGTTTTTGAGCACTTTTTTGAGCAATTAATAATAATGATCCATTGGAAGCTGGACCAGGAGATGTAGCCCATAAGAGGGGTGAACTCCTTTATCAATTGTTGTGCACATGTGTTTATGTTCAATGTTTATGCTGTTGTCTATGTGTATTTTGCATAAGTAATCCTTAATTTATGTGTTGCAAATTGATCATGTTGCTTTAAACACATAACAGTTAACTTGCAATAATTATTCAAGTTTTTCAAGTCTTCTTCATTTTTAGATCACTTGTCATCCAAGGTTGTAAATTAATCACCTGCAGATTATTTTTAAAAGAAAACCAGTGAACAATAACTTTTCAGTCTCCAACAAACTGTAGAGAAGAAACTTGTTTGAAATGTGCAAAAAGCAAGATAATCCATAAGGCCAAAATTTCCTCTCTTGTATTAGTTCCAAAACCACAATTCATTTTAATACTGTAGACACCCAAAATTGGAAAATTTAGTATAACACCTGCACCACATCTCACTCCCCAAGTTTGAGAAGCTCCATCAAAAAAACCATCAACCATATTCCAATCTGGTAAGGGAGGACGAGTTATTATTTGAGACTTAACATAAATGAATTTAGCTATCTCACCCATATCTTGCAGAATTCTATTACACACCCTAGAAAAAGACACATTTTGATATTAAAAAATAATCATATTTCTATGTCTCCAAACCTCCCAACAAATAAAAAAAGGTAATTCTTTCTAATTTTCCATCTCCTTAATCCAAATCTAGAAACAATCACAGAGTTGACCACTTCCCCGATCTCTCTGTAAATGAAAATCATTTAAGATTATTTTCCGAACTTCTTTGGAGAAAGAAAAAACAACCATCAAATGATTGATTGATTCCTTCTCCTCTCCACACAACACACATCTACTAGGACCATACAAACCTCTTTTTGAAATATTATCTAACATTAAAATTCTATTTTCAAACACCAACCAACAAAATAATTTAATTCTCATAGGAATCTACTAGTTCCAAACATCAAACATCCAATCCTATGAAACATCCTCATTATCATCTAAACATTGTACCTCATACACATGTTTTGTAGTGACTTTCCTGCCTCTATTATCCCAAGACCAAACAATAGAATCTATCTCAGTAGATAACACAAACCCATAATGTTTTATTCCCCTCACATAAATCTCCCATTCATCTTTTTGTTCTCCAAAAATATCAAGTAACTTTGCAATTTTCCATTTGAAACGATTCAAAATTCCAGTATCCAAAGAAGCTACCTGAGCCATAAACTTTATTCCTTTTGTATGAAGTGTATATACTAAATTATCATACAATTTATAAAAGGATTGGAATCCTATAAAATGATCCAAACCTATTTTAATCCCAACCATTCTGAGGCTTCCAAACAATCCAATCTATGATAATATGCAATGAAGAAGTGAGATCTCTCCAACAATTTGATATGCCTTTCAAATTCTTTCTCCCTTCCCTAATCCATTCCACTAAAGATTTATTTTTTAAATACTTTTTAAGAATAACTTCATTCCAAAGACCTGGTATCATTAGACTCCTCCACAAACTCTTTGCTTCTAGAGCTTTACCAAACCCAAAAATGTTTTTAATGCCCCATCCTCCCTTCTTTTTTGGCTTAGGAATCCTTTTCTAGTTTACAAAATGTATGATTTCTTTTTCTTTTTTACCTATCCACAAAAAACTAAACATCCTCCTTTGAATTCTATCTAAAATACCTTTTGGAATATTAACAAGAGATATCCAATAAACATGAATTATTTCCAAGACTTATTTAATAAGAATATACCTGACTCCTAAAGTGAGCCATATATGACACTAGTTTAAGATTCTTTTATCAACGTTTTTGAGCAACCACCTCCAATCACTCATCAAGAAACAATTGGGATTTAGAAAGAAACCCAAATATTTAAATCTCTCATCTAAATATTTTACCTCATAAGGAAAATTTTCTTTTAATTATAATGACTCCTCCTTAGACCAACTTGCTTCTAAAAATTGAGATTTTTGTTAACTGAAAAATCATACCAATAGCATTGCAAAAGTCAAGTGCATCCTTTAAGAATTTCCATTATGATAAAGAACCTTTTTCCAAATAAAATAACATCAACCACAAAAATCAAGTGTGTAAGCCTAAATCCATTTGCAACTGAGACTCTTTCAAGTTTACCATCTTCAACTAGCTTCATAAGAATTCTACTTAGACCTTCAAAAATAATTAAAAAAAACAAAGGGGAAAGAGGAAAACATGTCCTCAAACCTCTAGAACTTCTAAAGAAACTAGAAGGACTACCATTAATTAAAACAAAGAAATTGGTTGAGCTTAAATACCCCATAATCCAGTCAATAGCTTCTAGGATGAGACTAATCTGAAGTAACACTAATATGAGAAACCTCCAATCAACCATATCATATGCTTTCATCATATCTAATTTCAAGACCAATTCTTTTGGTTTTTTTACCTTTATACTATGCAAAGACTCTTGTTCCACTCCAATTTAATCTATAATTTGCCTATTCTCCAAGAAGCCAAATTGTTCCTTTGATACACCTATTGAGATATATGATTTAACTATGGTAGAAATGATTTTAGTAATTATCTTATATATCAAATTACATAGAGAAATGGGTCTAAACCCTGCAAAGGAATCAAGCTTATCACTCTTTAGAATAAGATCTGGAAAGGTTGCATTAAGAGCTCTAGTTACCTTTCCCTTCAGTCTAGACTCCTCCACCACTTCCAATAGTTTAGAACCTAAGAGATATAAGAATTCCAATAAAAAATCAACAGTCCAAACATCTAGCCCGGGACTTTTTGAAGCAACAAAACCTTTCAAAGTAGTCAACACGTTTGATAATAGAACATGGTCAGCAATTCTATGTTCTTCTTCCACTGAAAAAATCCTAGGGTAAGTTTGAATAACTTCCAATTGTTGAACAACAGAGAGATGCTCATGCTCTTTAAAAATATTTTGAAAATACCCAACAACTTCCTTTTCTAAATCCTTTTGACTTGTAGTTATAAAACCATCCACCTTTCTGATATCCCAAATAGTGTTAATATGTATTCTAAAATTTGCACAGGAATGAAATTTTTTTGTATTCCTATCCCTAGAAGCAAGCCAATTTACTATATTTCTTTGTCTCCACGTCTCCTCCTCCTTATTTAACATATCCATTTTCCATTTCCCTTTCTCTGCAACCAAAACCTTATCTTCATCCCTCTCAAATCCCCCAAGAAATTCACAGTAAATTATTTCCAAATCCACTTCCAGCTAGACTAATTACTTTGTATATTTTAGCTTCTTATTCCTCTCCTATTTTATGACCAAAGATTTCAACAAATTTAACTTTTGAACTGGTGTATCCATTGGAGAAGAAACCTCTATACCCACTAACTTGTTCCAATTGAAACATACTAAGTTCACAAAATATATTTCAATTAGCCAAACCAAATTAAATTTATAAGGAAACTTTATCTTTTATTGCTCATTTTCAATTTGAAAAACCATAGGCATATGGTCAGATATTTTAACGTTTACCACCCACGACCGATGTTTGAGACCTGAAACCACCATCTTTTCATTTATTAGAAAGAGATCCAACCTCTTAGCAATATATTCTTGATCCCCTCTTCCATTTCTCCAGGTTGATAATGTATTAACAGGTTCAACATCTATTAACCCTTTGTCTTGAAACAATTGATTAAAATAGGAAAAATCAGGTCGCCTCCGAGAAATAAACCACACTCCTTCAAGATATAATCGAAATTCAATGATCTAGGTGGATATTGGTGTCCACCCAACTATTCCAACTAGCTCCCCATGTTCATTTTTGTTGAACACGTCTTTTTGTACTACTTTATAATTTTGATTTCTACACCTCTGGGGCTTTCTAAATACTCACACATTCTCCAGGTGGATATGGGTAGCCTCTCGCCTAACCCAACTGGCTTATTTTGTATGTTTTCATGTCAACACATCTTGTTGTATTTTCAGGGCTATTTTGGGGCCCTAAATGTTTTGATTTTGGCTCGCCACAGTCGGACTGTAGAAAGAGTCAGATTATGACATCGGACTTTGTATTTCTCTTAAATACCTTTCCAACGGGCTATCACACGCCTAAAACATAGGCCGTATGCAGAAGTTATGACCCTAAGAAGTTGAGGTACCAAATTACATCAACCTACCCATAGGGCCCACATGACTTTTGGCCTTTCACCTTCAAGGGTTAGGTTTTTGGATGTATAGGGTTTTTTCATTCATGAGTAATATGAAAAGGGCCTATGGAGCCTCATTGTAATCCATTCTTCTTAGAGAGATGTGCATAGCAACCACATCTCTTCTTAGAGATAGCTACAACCATTCGAGCAAGTTTTAGTTCTGTAGTTTCACAGTTTCATCCTATTTCATTATTTAATAGAAGATATTGTTCACTGGATACTTGTGTTATTCTTCCTATATCTATGTTTATTGTATTCAATCTATTAATCAGTTCGTTTGTCTCCTAAATCCAGATCAGTGGTATCAGAGTGGTCTTCTCTTCATTTATTTTTCTTTCTGCATGTCCCCAACAAGGTCTTGGTATAAGAAGTTGAGACTCAAACCAATTGAGCCATTACCATATAGGTCGCACTGAGCCCGACACGAACCCATGGGAGACTAAAAGAAAGATGATGGAGTAGGAGATCCTATTAAAATGTTGCTTGAGGAATCCCTCGCATGACAAAGGAACAGAATGATGGACAACTTTGCGCAGATCCTTTGATGGTTTCCCACAGGAGAAGCATCTTCATAAAGTGACCATGAAACCCCCTTCAAGGTACATATAAATTTTGATATTCCGTTATTTGAAGGACTAATAGATGCATGTGTTGTATATAAAAGGTTGGATCTGCTCGAAGGATATTTTTCGGTCCACAATTTTTCCGATAGGGAAAAGGTCACTTTTTCACCTCAAGGTCGTTTCCCATGTTAAATACTAGTGGGATACTTACTCTGAGCAAAGGGTCATGGAGGAATCTGCAATTTTTGTGTTGGCCCCTAAAAGGGAATCCTTTCCGGACACCATTAAATAACAATACTACCTTGTTGGAAGCTACGAGGATGAGTACACCAGATGGACCACCTTACGTCAAGAAAGGGACCAGACAATACCAGACTTCACCAATATTTTCCATACCCTATGCACCAAATTGGGTATCAAATATTTTGAGTGTCATCTAGTGGTCAAATACCATAGTTGTTTTCATAAATACATTCAAACAGAAATGGAGTTCCTAGACATCGCCTCATTGGGAACGACTTATAGATACACTATCAAGATCGAGCAAAAATTTAAGCAGAAACAATGAGAGTTTGGATGTGAAAACCCCTCACAGCCGAAGCAGGGAAAAAGCAACCCCAACCCACATAGCAAGGGACCAAGTTGCGATGGCTGCCCTCAGGACAATCCATCCAATATGAAACACAAGAAGGGAAATGATAAGATGAAGAAGGACACGAGAAAATGGTGTGAGTACCATAAAAGTCCTTGGCACAACATAGACGAATGTTGCTCCAAGAAGTTCCTCGTGGCCGAGATGAAAGATTCTGAGTCAGAGGTCGATTATGATTCTGAGTCAAACCCTGAAGGAGGGAAGCAGATTAACGATGTTGAACCCAATGCAATGGTCACTACCACCAAAGTCCAACCAGGCAAACCATAATAACCAGAGGAAGGGGAATGCCTCTTTCACTCGTAGATGTGGGTCAAGGGGACTCTGATTCATTTCATTGTCGATATTGGTGAAATTGATTTTAGTAGAGGTCGTCAAGCAGCTGGACCTACCAACGAAACCTCACCCACATCCCTACACCATCGGTTGGCTACGTCAAGGGAGAGATCTATGTGTCAGCCAACAATGTCGTCTACCCTACGACATCAAGCCTTTCAAAGATGATTCACTGTGTGATATTTCTCCCCTTGAAGTTTGTGATTCTCTTTTAGGACAACCATATTTGTGGAAGCATCATGACGTGTATGATTCTAGACCCTGCGGTGTTATTATTACCTTGTATAGACAATTTCACAGGATCCCAGAGGTGATATTGTCTACTGCTATTTCTTTAATCTTTGTTAAGAAATGCAGTAAGGTCATTTCACAAACAAGGAAGTTTGTCTTCTTTGTGATCAATGCTCACAATAAGCATAAGTTTGCTGCCACATTTGTGGCCTCTACACAATGCCTCTCTTTGCATCAACAAAAAGTGGATGAGATCGTGGAAGAATATAAAAACATCTTCGCCTCACCTACAGGGGTACCGACACATTGCCAATTCAAGCATCCAATTGATCTAACCCCCGATGCACCTCTGCATAATGGGTAGTCTATCAACATTCATTGATGGAGAATGACAAAATTAGGCATCAGATACAAGAGCTTCTTCAAAAGGTGCAAGTGAGACCTAGATCCTCCTCTTGCGAAAGCCTGATTGTACTAGTGAAGAATAAGGAGGAGACTTGGCAACTCTGCATTGATTATAGAGCCCTAAAAAAAGTCACAGTCACGAAGCGCTACCCCATTCCCAGGATTGATGACCTTCTTGACCAACTCAAGGGAGAAAAGTTATTTAGCAAGATTGATCTGAAGTCTGGCTACCACTAGGTTCTCATCGAACCAACTAATGTCTGTAAGAAAACCTTCAAGTGTAAAGAAGGTCTCTACAAATGGCCAGTCATGCCCTTTGGCTTAACAAATGTACTAGCCACTTTCATGAGGTTAATGGATGATGTATTGATACCTTTCACCAACTCCTTTGTGGTAGTATATTTGAATAACATCCTCATCTTCAGCAGAATGCAGGAGGAGAACATGTAGCATATTTAGCGGGTTTTGAGCACTCTATGACAGCACAAGTTTTATACCAACTTAGAAAAATTCTCTTTTGTAATCAACAGGGTCCAATACTTGGGCTACATTGTTGATGAGCATGGTTTACATGTTGATCCAGCTAATATCCAAGTCATTCGTGACTGGCCAGCCCCAACCACACTGATTAAGCTTTGAAGCTTATTGCGACTAGCCAATTTCTACCGATGGTTTGTGTTGGGATTCTCCCATATAGCATGGGCCCTCAGCCAGGTAACCAAGGGTGGTGGTAAGGAAAATTTCGTGTTGGGGAAGGAGCAACAACAAACATTCGATGATTTGAAACATCGCTTGTGCTCATCTCTCATACTCTCCTTTCCCAATCTGCAACAACCATTCGAGATTGAGACTAATGCATCTGACTATGTTGTGGGCACAGCTCTCACTCAACACGAGAATATTGTGGCATACCATAGTGAGACACTCTATGATAATGTTTGGAAATACCCCACCAATGAGAAGGAAATGTATTCCATTGTACAATCCTTTCGTCAATGGAAACATTACATTTCAGGGAAAGAGATGATCATACACACTGATCACAAGCCTCTACAGTTCATACAGACACAGGGAAAATTGCAGAACGACCATCATCAAAGGTGGTCCACCTATCTGCAACAATTCCATCTCAGCATCAACTATAAGACATGTGTCTCCAATGGTTTCGTCGACTATCTCAGTCGGCCTCCTATGGCTGCACTCTCCACGGTGCTGCAGTCCTGTGGACATGAAGCATAAGAGTGGCCCCAACTTTAGCATCAAGATCCAGACTTCACCGCCACATATCATCTCTTGGGTACAGGCGCCACTGTTACTGATTTTCACATTCAGGAAGAACTCTTATGCCACCTGGGCCATCTCTGTGTTCCTACAAAAAAGCATGAAAAGTTGATTTGGGAAGCCCACTACAGTCAGGTGGTAGGACATGTTTGCGTAGATAAAACTGTGGTCCTTATAGAGAAACATTTTTATTGGACAAAAATTCAACAGGACGTCAGTGAGTATATCTGATATTTAATTGCATGCACCATTGCCAAGCCAGTCATGAAGAAGGAAGGATTATACACCCCTCTTCCTATTCCCAAGAATCTGTGGGAATCCATCTCAATGGATTACATGCCTGTTTTGACGTCCACCAAGCATGGAAATGACTGTGTGTTCATGGTCGTTGATCGATTTTTGAATATGTCCATCCTCAAAGCATGTAAGAAGAATGTCACAGTGACCGAGACTTCCAAGCTCTTCTTCGAATGAGTTTAGGTCCACTTTGGGATACCGTAGATCATCATCTTTGACTGAGACATCAGGTTCCTCGACACCTTTTGGTTGATTTTATGGTCTCAGTTTGACACCAAGATCAGAAAATCCACTTCTTTCCACCCCCAAACTGATGGCCAAATCGAGGTCATTAATCAGATGATTGTGCACATCCTGCGCATGTACAATTCTAATCATCCTCGTACATGGGATGAGAGTCTCCCATTTTTCTAACACAGCTACAACAAGGCTCTCCATAGTTCCACTGGCCACAACCCATTTCAGGTGGGTCTGGGATTCCAACCCTTGGGCCCCATTGATGTTGCACTTCCTCTTACCACCGTATAGACAGACTCTTCCCCTGATCAGTCTAAGATCGAAAAAGCCACCAAATTCATTGGGCAGATTCAACATTTCCTCCAATAGGTCCAAGATATTTTGCAGAAATCTAATGTGAAGTACAAGCAACGCCACGATCAACATAGGGTACCACACCAATTTCAGGTTGGCAACAAAGTTTGGTTACATTTTTGGAAGGAGCATCTCACCTAGCCCCATCAAAATATTTTCCCACTCTGTTATTGGCCTTACCCTATCACCAAGGCTGTGGGTAGCAATGATTTTGAGCTCAACACTCCACCCTTCCTTGGTCTGCATCCATTATTCAATGTGGACCTCCTTAGGAAATATTTTCCACCATTATTGGACACCTCTGATATCGTCGAAAAACTGACACCAACATATGTCAACTCTGATTTCATGGAACAAGCTTTCACCGATCAAATCGTGGACACACAGGTCAAGGGCACTAGCCAACAATAGATCTAGCTTTATTAGGTTGTCAATGCAGGAAAACTCCTACACCAAGGCAAGTGGCTCGCCCGGGGCCAAATCCAGCAAAATATTCCTCACCTAATAGGGGAACTCAATGCAATGGAGACCATTGCTACCTAAGGGGGGAGGATTGATCCAGGTGGATAGTGGTGGCCACCCACCTATTCCAACTGGCTCCTTGTGTCCGTTTTTGTTCAGCACGTCTTTTTGTACTGGTTTATAATTGTGAGTTCTACACTTCTGGGGTTGTATGAAGCCTCACATTCTCTAGGTGGATACAGGTGGCCTCTCTCCTAATCCAACTCGCTTATTTTGTATGTTTTCATGAATTCACATCTTGTTGTACTTTCAGGGTTGTTTTGGGGCCCTAAATGTTGTTATTTTGGCTCGCCATAGTCAGCCTGTAGACAGAGTCAGATTCTGACAGCGAAATGTGTATTTATCTGAAAGACCTTTCCAATGGTCTATCACGCGCCTAAACTTAAGTTGTATCCAAACATTATGACCTTAGGAATTTGAGGTACCAAATTACACCAACTTACCCATAGGGCCCACATGACTTTTGGCATTTCACCTTCTAGGGTTAGGTTTTTCGTTATATAGGTTTTGGAATTCATGAGTAATATGAAAAGGGCCTATGGAGCCTCATTTTAATCCATTATACTCAGACGGATGCGCGTAACAACCACGTCTCTTCTCAGAGATAGCTACCACCATTTGCGCAAGTTTTAGTTCTGCAATTTTACAATTTCATCCTATTTTATTATTTAATAGAAGATATTGTTTACTGGATATTTGTGTTATTCTTCTTATCTTTGTGTTTATTGTATTTAGTTTGTTAATCAGTTCGTTCTGCTCCTAAATCCAGATCATTCAAATTGTCCCAGAAAAGTTTCCTATCACCATAGGACCCATAACAATTTACTAGCTTCATTTTCTAGTTGAGATCCTTAACAGTCCCATCTAACAAGATTCCTACAGGAGTAAAAAAAACATCGAAATAAGCTTTTTTAGGATTCCAAGAAAAAAATAGTGCCCCTCACAGCCCAATTGAATCCACCGCACAAAACTTCCACAGAGGTAACAGTTTTGAGAACACCTCTCTCACTCTATTCCCACTAACCATAGTTTATTGTACAAGAAAAATATCTAGTTTTACTAGATCTATCAACCTTTTGAGGGATAAATATTTTGGAGGATGCCCAACTCCTCTCACATTTAGTGAGATCATAATCATTTTTACCCCTCCCTATGGCTTTATGTGCTCTAAGTGCCCTTGGACCTTCCAAAATATGCAAACTACAACCGTCTTCTTTACAAGTTTTATCGCAGTTCTCATTTTAACTCAATAAAACTCCTTTTCTAAACCTCCAACATAACTTCTTTCTTTTCCAAAACCTCCTTATTCTTCCTCCAAACTCCATCTCCCTCAACCGAATAATCAACCTTTAATTTGGGTAAAGAAATTTGGGTAAATAAGTAGAAGTAGTCTCGCCCCCCAGCCTCACCCCACCCTGCATAGATTTGAAGAGGAGTACTACTGAGGAATTATTTATAAGTTTGGATAAAAGTAGATAAAGAATCCTCTACTACTTTATTTATAGATTTCTCCAAAGGTAGAATCTCACTAAAATCAGCCAAAGTACCAGAGACCTTAGGCAAAGGTAAAGTTTCCTCTACATTCGTAAAATCCATCCCACTTAAACTTATCGGTAGCTTATCCAATTCAAAATCAAAGGGAAGACCCAAAACTCCTGAGCAGGAACCCCCTTCTTCCGACAAAAACTTTGGATCAAAGTTTAGACAAGGGGTTTCCTTATAGAAAAAAAGACCTGAAGTCTTTAAAAGTCCAGTGCTCACCTCTACTTTCAATATAACTTTCTCCCTTACAAGGAAAACAACTCCCTCCAAAACCCCCTCAAATCTACCAAAATATATCTCCTCCTTCCTGAAACCATCTTCCGAACCCAACCCAAAACCCAAAATATCCAAACTAGGTCCCCCTTTTTTAACTTCAAGGGTAATGGAGAAGAAATACAAGAACTATCCAACCAAACACCCTATAGAAAATCTACATCATTCAATGCAAGTGAACAAGAAAAGTGTTGGAGAGAATCTTTTTAGCTTACCAAATACCGAGTCGGAGTCCAAAGACAGAGCAAGTGAGTCCCCGTCTTCAAGAGAGACATTTTTTTCAACAACACGTAGCTGGATTGACATCTCAATCATCAATAGTCAAAGACATGACTTCAAATTGTTTCTTAAATTTTCTAGGACATGATTTTTGCAAATATCCCACCTCCTTGCAAACTGAACATCTAAAACGGATCCCCCACTAATCACCTCTGGAAATATACTATCCCTCGCCATTCGATTTCCAATTCTGTCGACAGATCCTTATGTAAAAATCAAAATCTACCAATATTTTTCCAACTCTTCGATCCACTCGATAGTGCCTTTGAATCCACATGCAAAAATTTTCCAGAATGTCGCCTATTCCAACTCTTCGATCCACCCGATAGTGCCTTTGAATCCACATGCAAAAATTTTCCAGAATATCACCTATCGCCTTAAAGGCTTCCAGATTCCAGAAAGCCAGAGGGAAGCCCGAAAACAATACCCATAAGTGACAGTATCTAAAATGTTCTTTCCCGTGGTTAAAAAGATGTCACTATCTAACCATTATGCTTCCAGAGCTGCAAAGCCAGACTCTTTCCAAGATCCTCTCCACATCAGTTTTCTCTCTTAACTGGAAACAAAACCACTCACGAACCAGTGCTAAAACATCTGGAGAATATCCCAATAAAGGTTTCCAATTCTCCTCAACCCACCAGGTAATGTCCAACTTAGACAGCGCCAATAACTAAAATGACCTACCAAAGCACATAAAGAAAGTGAAGAGACCTCCTGCAAACCCACATCTCAACCCAACACCATTTTGGCATTTTTTCTCCCTCCCTTCCACGGCTTAATCTCCCAAGACCTCCTATAATTCCCCAAGACCCTCCAAAACTTCCTCCTATTCCAATTCCCTTTTCAACTCTCTCCTTTCCCTCCAAAAAGCAGATATCCTGAGAGTTCAGATCGCCAGTCGAAACCCTTAATCCCACCTCCTTTTTTGAGCATTCATCTACAGCTTCAATCCCTAGCGATATTGACAGCAGTTCAGATTGACGATGCTCATGTGAAAACTTTTATAAGTTCGGAACCCTAGGAAAGCTCGACGCTTCCACATAAAAAACAAAGAGTTTATTGATGATCCCGATCAGCCTCGTGTCCTTCATGCAAACATCAGATTCGATCCCTGACAGATGGACCATCGATAACATCTCATCCGGAAGATTGACATTTAAAAAAGTATCCACCCCGCCCCGTACTTCAACAGTGTTTTCAGTTTTAATTCTTCTCTTGACTCCATAATGTTGGTGACGTGGATCTCCAGATCTTGTTAATCTCCCCTGCCATAATTTCTCAACAACTCTCCAACTGTTGCATTTAATTCTTCCCTCCTTCTACATTCTTTGATGTATCTTGACTCTTCTACTTGTCAGTGTATTCGTGAAGCTTCTCCCATCTCTTAAAAAAATGAATCTGTTTTGTAAATGCACGCAGCTGCTGGATGCTCTGTTTTCTGAAATAGATGTATTCTGTTTTATTTTAATTACTCAGATATAAATTGTATGGGGTTCTTTCCTTTTTTTTCTGTAGGAATTTGGGCATTTTGTAAGTAGATGTTCTTTTAACTAGCAAAGTGGTATCAGAGCGAACCCTCGGGTTTCGACGGAGCTCCCTGCACACGCCTAGATCTGAATCCCTGTCTGATTTTCGAGCACAATAGTTTCCTAAATACCTTCTCAGGTAGCAAGGGACAGAGGGCCCGAGTCACGCTTAGTATTCCCTATGTTCCCTCTAGAAACCTCCTTTTTGGGCGACTGTTGCCTACTGGAGATTCCACGCTGTAAGTTCGACAGTGATACTGGGCTCGCGTGAGCAGCCGAGAGGCGTCCCTTTCGGAGGTTCCTTTACTCAGTTTTACAGACGATTATGGTATTCCTCGGGGCGCTAGAATTCGTGCTGGTAAATTCCTCGGATCCCTATTGCTGAGTACAGAGGAGGTGTTAACCTATTGAAAAGAGATTGCAGAAATTTAGGGGTTTTAATCATACAAAAGGTTTGACAGAGATTGGAAAAGGAAATAGAGCAAGAACAGTAAAAGGAGGCAAATTTTATTTAAAAAAATCATGGCAGGTGCAACTGGAAGTATTTTACAACACGAGATTCCAATTTTTAATGGAAAAAATTATGACTATTGGAGTATAAGAATGAAAACCCTGTTTTGTTCCCAAGATGTTTGGGATTTGGTTGAAAATGGGTTTCCTGAACCAGCAAACCAGCAAGCTTATCAGGCTCTTTCACAAGCTGAGAAGGATTTGTTGAAGGAAAATAAGAAGAAGGATTCCAAAGCATTGTTTTTTATTCARCAGGCAATGGAGGAATCAATTTTTCYTAAAGTAGYTRCYGCTACAAGATCAAAACAGGCATGGGAAAGTTTGCAAACAWCATACCAAGGCACAAGCAAGGTAAAAACAACAAAATTACAAATGCTTAGAAGGGATTTTGAAAACTTACAAATGAAGGATACATATTCAATAGATTCATTCTTCACTCATGCAATGGCAATAATAAATCTTCTTAGATCATATGGAGAAACCATTGGAGATCAAAAGGTTGTAGAGAAAATACTTAGAATCTTACCTACAAAGTTTGATCCTGTTGTAATAGCCATTGAGGAATCCAAAGATCTCACTCAACTATCAGTAGATGAATTAATGGGATCACTCTTATCACATGAGCAAAGATTCAATCGAACAGGGACATCATCATTGGAGAGTGCATTCAAGACTCAGCTTTCATTTGGCAGAACAAGAGGAAGATCAAATTACAACAGAGGTAGAGGACGTTTTACACCAAGAGGAG
>JZKD02S2269961.1:11425-35553 GCA_000966675.3 Picea glauca | reverse complement strand
AAAGGAGAAGAGGCTCATTAGAACTGTGAATGTTTATGACACTGATCTGAAGGATCACCCACAAGATCACCAATTGTTTCTCATGTTGAACAAACCCATATAGGAAGCGATGGAGCTGGTTCTGGTTTAGGTTCAAAGGACTCATCTAGAGGAAGGTGAGAAGGAGGAGGTGGATTTTCATCCTCACTATCATCATCTGAAAAAGAAACCAGAATAGGAATAGAAGAAGGCACAAATGCCGAAGATGGATCGATAGGCCGAAGAAGGCACAATCGTCGAATTAGGCTTGTAGGCCAAGAGATTTTCATCAAATTTAACATCTCTTCTAATAATAATTTCATTACAATGTGGTTGAAGAATTCTATAACCTTTGACATCTTCAGAATAACCAACAAATATACACTTATCACTTTTAGGCTACAATGCTTTCCTTTTCTCATCAGGAATGTGAGCCCATGCTATACTGCCAAATACACGGAAGTGACTTACATCTGGTTTAATTTTAGTCCAAGATTTTTCTGGTGTTATATTTTTAAGAGCCTTTGTGGGAGTGTGATTTACTATGTAATTTTCAAATTTGATTGCTTCCAAACAAGACTTTAGACTTAATCCCTTAGATTGGATCATACAATTAGCCATTTCTTTTAATGTGCATCTCTTTCTCTCAGCAACACCATTTTGTTGTGGTGTATATGGAACAATGTGTTGCATTTGGATTCCTTGTGTAGTGCAGTAACTTATAAAATTATTGTTCACATATTCACCTCCATTATCTATTCTTAAATTTTGAATTTGATGTCCAAATTGTTTTCCTAGAAGGGCCTTGTTGTTGTGGTGGGGATGTTGCTTCTTGGTATTCTTGGGTTTATATTTATGATGGATGACTAAGGCTCTGTTGGAGGTACCTGCAGTGTTGATCACTCCAAGTTGTACAAGATTATCTTTCTCTCTAATCAAAGCATCACAAATTTTCTCAAGACTGGGTTTTTTGTAAGTTGTCCCTAGAACCTCTTGCATTGAATAAAAGGTAGATACAAACACAGAATATGCAGTACCTAGCTTAGAAAGAATAATATAGATGCAACGATCTTGTTCTATATTTATCTTACATTCTTCACATAAAGTTCAGAGTGTTTTAAACTTAGATAGATAGTCTTCAATGTAAGAAAAATCATTTGGACTTAAATTCAATACTTGATTTTCTAACTGTTGTGTTCAAATAATATTGTGTTTACCAAACACAAATTCAATTTTTTCTCAAGCTTCTTTGGGTTTATCAATTGATTGAAGGTGGAACCTTAAATCAGGAGAGATGGGCATTCTGATTAATCCACATGCTTTGTCATTCATATTATCTCATTTGACTTTCTTATCAACATCATTGGGTGTTTCTTCCTTTCCTAAGGTAATCCGGTACAAGCCTTTACTTCTTAATAAATCCTCCATATGGGATTTCCATTGGAAGTAGTTGGTGCTAGTAAGCAAGAGATTATTTGTAGAATCCATATTAAATATGTAGATAATATGGGTTTAAAAACTAAAACTTATGATCTGGATGGAAAGATCTCGAAAAATTAGGTAGTTTAAAAAACACAGCACTAAAAGCGGACTTCATATGTGAGAGTTATGCCCCTTTTAAAAAAGACATAAACGGTAACCAAAGGACCACGTGGTGGTGTAAGTTTCTTTATGAAGTGACCCACTTCTATAAAGAGAAGTGGGGATCACTTTTAAAATGAAGTTAATTTATAAAAGAAAAGTTGCATGAAAAATAAATAACTCTAAAATAAAATATTAAAGCTACTTATAGTGATTCCCTTTTCTACTTGAAGTGAAATACACTTTTCAATTTGAGCATGAACTTTTTCTAAAAAAGTAACAAAGCATGAACTCTTTCAAAAAAAGTAACAAAAAGAGATACTTGAACTCAAGACCTCTTAATTAATCAGGAAACTTTTAACCAAATGGTCTAGCAAAACATACTATGTTGTTAAGAAAGAGGTTTTTTGTTGTTGTTGTTGTTGAAGATGGCCTTGGAGAGCGTGCTAAAAAAAACTCTCTGGATCTGACTGAAATTGACGTATCTTGGGAAAACGGAAACCTTTTCGAGTGAAACAAAAACTTTTCCTGACTGAAACAAGCACTCCAGACGCAATGGAACAATCCTCTTAGACCATAAATGTACATAAATGACATAAAATGGAGATGAGGAAACTCGGCTTCACGATCTCAATCTACAACAGGATTGGGTCTTCAAATAGGATATGATACCATGTTCGAAAACACATGTATTCCAATAGAGGATGAACACCTTCAGTAACCACTCACACAACCATATCAAATATCAACACACCGATATTTTGACGTGGTAAAACCCCTAAGGGGAAACATCCACGGCCCCAACCAACGCGGCCACTTGGAGCAGTTTATTAATGCAAAAGAAAAAGATTACAGAGAGATTTTACAAGAGGCTTTCTCACAATTGATCATCGAAAAATGACCCTCCTTTCTCTTTAAATAGATATCATGGACCAATTGGGTGCTAAGCCATATATCAATGGTCGTTAAGATCGAGGAGAATATGAACCATCGGATCACTCTATGCCGGGAACATATCACGATTGTCGGATTTCCTAACTACAAATGCATACTAATGCATACTAAAGAAACACACTAAGAAACACAATTTTACCTAATGACACATTAGACCAAGTAGATATTAACTAACTCCTAAGTGTCTAAATATCCTAACAATACTAGAGAAATTTGAGGATTTGTATAGTGTTGCAGATCCATTGACAAAACCAATGACCACAAGTAAATTCAAGTAGTGTCGTGAGTGTACGAGCCTTATGTTAGTGTCCAACCCTAACCCCATAAGTAGGTATATATGTTTTTATGTATGAAGTCCATATCTAATAATAAGGCCCATGTAGTAGTGTGAAAGAAATAGTTGTAGGAAGGCTTACTAGAAAGTTCCTTCTCTAGAATATTCCTAGGAGGTGGATAGAACAATATAAATAAGTAGAAGCAATGTAATGAGATGTCATGAAATTTATTGTAAATGCATATTTTCTCAATTAGAGGTTTCACACTCAAAGAGGTAAGTGAACATTGTTTTCATCAATAAAGGTATAACATTTTGTGGTATTTTGGTACTTTATTTGGCTATTGTGGTTGCCATTTTTCATTTTTGTAGTAAATATGGGTAAAATATATTATTTGTGCTCTACAAATTTCAATTTACTAATAAATAAAGCCACAAATGGTATTAGAGAATTTTTTTGAGCCCATATTTTAGAGCATTTTTTTCCCAGCTAAAGACATATTCAATGGGTAAATCTATGATAGGGGAAGCATACATGAAATAAATACAAGAGGACTCACCTAGTTGGACATCCTTGTAACCTTTGTTGATACCCCTTTGAGTATTACCACATCATACATCATTTGTATATGGAATTTCACATCCACATACCTCAAGGTATATTGCAAGTCCCCTCTGTTACCTGAAACCAACTTTATATAAGTCGATAAAATGTCTTTTTGCTATAGTGCAACCAATAACAACACTCAAGAATATTACTCTCTAGTACCTAGCTAATTGGGTAGCACAACTAAGGGTACAGTCGAGCCTTCTTAGTTAGTTCCTTGAGAAATTGGTCCATGTACTAATGTTGGACCCCACACATATATTAGAGAGCTATGACACCTGACACTCACTTTCCCTTGGGACACTTGAAACCCTACTCCTTACTTCCAATACATGGCATTCATACATAAACTGCATTATTGAGAATTTGAGAATTTTGTCACTATAAACCTTGCTTCCTACTACCAGTCCATGAAATTCCTACATAAATTGTAGTATTAAGAGTTTGAACTCTTTTTCATTGCAATATAAATCTTCAAGAGTAAAAAAGAAAGTATGGGTCCTAATCACACACTGATTTGGGACCTATGTAAACAAAAACCTTGTGTCTAGTTGATTTTCATGGTACCACTCTCTGATAATCTTTTTTGGTGGACCCACTCACCCCACTACCAAGAAACAATTTGAATAGACCCAAAACATAGTTTTGATCCCCTTGGTACCACTCTCTAGTAAATTTTTCATTATGGACCTCCCTCTCTATGGATACTAGAGAAACAAACTAGCCACCATGGTATCCTTCTTGGAAACTCAATGTGATGAGTTGCAACAAAAAATATACCATAACCACTCTACTACTAAACAAAACTTTTCTTCCATCAATGAAAATCTCACCAAAATGGACTCAGTCACAAACCAGTTGTCCCAACTCATTGAAATGTACAACCATTTCAAGGTTATTTGTGTTAGGTTCAGCCATCTCAATAAGAATAAGTTGAATTGGCCAATCCCATGGGGCCTCACTCAAAAAATAAATTGTGAACCTATGACTCAAATGTGGCATAGACTCCCTAAAGCGGATCTCAACAAATTTGATGGCTCTAGCCCCATAGGCTAGGTCACTTAGAAGTAACATTATTTTTCCCTACATGGAATCATCAATGACTTAATGAAACTTCATGTGGGTGTCCTATATTTAGATCCTAAACCTTGGCAATGGTGTAAATGGCATAAGAACTCCCACTGGGGATATATTGCTTCGACACAATTTGTCTTAGACCCTTATGAATTCTTTGAAATAAACACTCGTTATTTGGGATTATTGACCAAGATTAAACAATTAAGTACAGTTAAAGAGTTCATCTCATGTTTTGAGAAACTTACAATCCACATTAAAGTCATGTTAGATACCTTATTTAGGGAATGATTTAACAGTGGTTTGAAGGAAATGATACTTACCCAAGTATTATTGGATCATCCTACTACTTGGTTGAAAGCTTCTCAAGGAGCCAGAGAAGCCCAAAAGGTGGTGACTTCTCAAACAAAAAAGACATCATTTTTCATCATCCCCGTCCCACTATTTCTACCCCTACAAATCTTTTTCTATCATCTCCACTCCTCAATATCCACAAGTTAACTCATGTTGAAATTGGGGAGCGCCAACTTAAAGGTCTCTACTATAATTGTGATGATATATATTTCCCAAGCATAAATGTAAGGAGAAAAAAATTTGTATGGTCATTTCAGAGGAAATTTCGAATGATGAAGTTGAATCTATACATTAGAATCCTCTACCTCCACCCATTAAATAATTTCCTCCCTTCTCTCCATAGGATGTTTAACCTTAGATATCCCACATGCCTTGATTGGTATTTCGACTCCCCAAATCATCAAATTGATTAGTTACATCAAACATCAAAAAGTCGTTATATTAATTGATAGCAATGGCACCTATAACTTCATTCACTAACGTGTATCCCAAGAAACAAATTGCTATATCCATGATGTGAACAAATTCCAGGTCATCATTACTAATGGAAATTCCATGAAATGCAGTGGGCATTGTGAAAATGTGCAACTTCAAATGGGTGATTATTCCTTGAAAACCCACATGTTTTCTATTGAAATAGGTGGTTGTGGAATTGTTTTGGGTGTTGAATAGTTACAAACATTAGGTCCCATCAACATGGATTTATATGAGTTATACATGAGTTTCCATCATGAGGGGCATTGCTACACTTTCAAAACAATCACATTTGGTTCTCCAATGATCATCGACTCACACCATATGGAAAAACTTCTTTTAAAATGGAATTCAGTAATTGTGGCCCAATTCCATCTCATTCAATCCTTTGACACACTTTCTCAACCCATCCATCCTGACATGTAGTTAGTCTTGGAAAAACACCAATCTGTCTTTGAAATCCCCCAAGTCCTACCACCCCCCCATCATGAGTACAATCATTATATTATGCTCATACCAGGTAGCATCCCATCCAATGTATGCCCTTATCTCCATCCATTTTCCCAAAAAAATGAAATTAAAAACATAGTTCATGAATTGGTAGTTGTTGGTGTAATACGCCTTAGTACTAATCTTTATTCGTCACTCATTGTCATGGTCCTAAAAAAAAGAATGAACTTCGTGCACATTTCCTAACTTTTTAGCTCTCAACAAAATAACAGTAAAGGATAAGTTCTCCATTCCTATCATTAAAGACCCCTTGGATGACCTCAAAAGCGCTCAATTCTTCACCAAACTTGATCATCGTTTAGGCTATCACAAAATTCGCATGAAGGAGGAAGACATTCCCAAAACTATTTTCACACTCATGAAGGCCATTACAAGTTATCGGTGATGCCTTTTGGATTTTTTAATGCACCTTCACCTTCCATAGTCTTGTTAACAACGTATTTAAACCCTTTCTCCATCTTTTTTTCCTCAAATTTTTTTATGACATCTTGATTTATAGTAAAAATTGGCATGCCCATGTCACCCATGTGGATCGAGTCTTAGAACTACTTGTTAATCATAAACTCTTTCTTAAGGGGTCCAAATATTCCTTTGGGGTCTCTGAAGTGGAACATTTGGGTCATATCTTTATTCATGATGGTGTGCATGCATACCCAAAGGAAATTGAATCAATGAGGGATTGGCCACATCTCAAAACTCTTGAAAATTTAAGAGGTTTTCTTGGTTTCGTCAGTTACTAAAGAAATATTGTCAAGAACTATGGTAATATTCCAACTCCCCTCATGCTTAAAATAAATTATTTTTGTTGGAATGAAGTTACAGATTAGTCCTTCTAGGATTTGAATAATGATATGTGTACAACCCCAATACTCATTCTACAAGACTTCACTAAGACCTTTGTTTTGGAATGTGATTCTTCTTGTAAAGGCATAAGAAAAGTACTCATGCAAGAGGGAAGACCATTGGCCTTTACTAGAAAGCAACTCTATCATAGGCACTTTGAAAAATTCACTTATGTAAAAGAAATGATGTCTATATTTCATGTTGTGGATATATGGCATCCATGTCTACTTGGACAACATTTCTATATCAAAACATAGCATTGCAGTGCAAAATACTTCCTAGAGCAAAGGATTTTGTCCCTAGATCAACATAAATGGGTCACCAAAATGTTGGTATGTGATTATGAGATAATTTATAAGAAGGGAAAGGAGAATATCGTAGCATATGTTCTCTCTCAAAAGCATGAAGTGGAAGGGTGATGTAGGAGCATGAGCTCAAAGAACAAAATCATCATTGATTTAAGAGTCAAAATAAATTTTACCAAAGAGAGTCGATTCTCTTAATTATTTTTGTGGTTTTAACTTAAAAGTCAAAACAAATAATGCAACAAGGATTTTGAATCCTTCTTTGTAACAGAGAATAGAAGTTGTTTTAATTTCTAGGCTAGATTGTAGGATCTAGGGTTGAATAAGGTAATTCGATCCAAACATAGGGGATCTAAGAAAACTGAAATTGTATTTAAGCGCATCAAGGCTCTTGTATTCATAGAGTCACTGATTGAGAGTAGAGAGCTTGGAATGTGGATCAATCGATAAATATCTGATTGTCAAATAAAAGAAATTAAAATTCATTGGAAACTCTTTTCCTGGGAGCCGACAGTATATGTCTAATTGATCCCTTGCTGTGAGAGATATGAGTTTTCTTTATGCATTCATGCAAGGAATTCATCCAATATATATTTTGGAATGAACTGTACGTGATCTCTGCTATTGAATTTAGTAAATTGAAGTTTTGTTATCAATTTAAATTCTCTGTCAATTACTTCTGTGTCGGAATTATTGTAACTGGAGATCATGTGGTTTAAATTGATTTAAGGCTAAGATTGACGACCATAATTCATTGCATAAAATTTAGATGCACATTGTTTAACATCGGAACATGTACCTGTAATTCAATTCAAATAGAGTTTTGTTTCAAGTTTGGAATCCGGTCTGTGATTGGATGGATGGTATTCATTGCGGAGATCAAACAACGTGGTGGTGGACTTGACCTCTTGGCAGACCCATAATTGTATGAAATATGCATGTGGAATATTTGAAATATGATATAATTTGAACTTTAATGTCACGTTGTATTATGAAATAAATTTCGATTGTAGATATGTAGATCTAACGGTTGATGTTAGTCTGAAAGTCGAATAAGAGTTTTGTGGGTTTTTTTTTATGAAAGTTTCATTGATTTCATCCCTACATTAAAGGGTCCCTCTTCTCACTCTCCTTCATAGTTTTAGACTATTTGAATTATTTCTAGAAAGAATGGTTCATAGATCCCAAGATCACCTGCTTGATCCAATAACTTCAAATGAAACACCATGCATATCAGGGATACACTTGGCACACTCAATAGCTTCACTATAAAGGGTTTCTATATTTTAACAAGCAGTCTACCTTTAAATAAAAAAAATTATCTAAACTCCATGCCTCTCTAACAACAAGTCATTCCAACTTTCATAAAACATATGAAAGGATCAAACATTCATTTTTTTCGGAAGTCATGAAGAAGAAAATACACACTTTTGTGGTTGAATGTGTCATTTTCCAATGACACAAGGAAATCCAGGTGAAATACAACCTTCACCCATTCCACCTTATGTATGGAATAACATTTCTATGGAATTCATTGTGAGGTTACCCAAATCTGGCAATAGATTTGTCATAATGGTTGTGGTTGATTGCCTTTCCAAATATGCTCATTTTTTCTTATATACAACACCCCTTTAAATCCTCCACAATCACTCAAGTATTTATGGGTACTATCATTAAACTCTATGGTATGCCACAATTTGTTGTGATAGACCATGACCTCGGTGGTTAGCTCAATTACCCGGTATTGGGTCAATCTGTGGAAAACCTTAGGAACGGTTGACGCCCTATAGCTTYGGGTGGGTACCTCCATACCACTTTCACTAGCCATTTTTGGAAAGAGTTGTTTTGGATTCAAGGCACTCAATTGCATCTTAGCATTGTCTGCCACCCCYATATTGATGGTCAAACTAAAGCTATCAACAATTTTTTGGAAGCATATTTGAGTTGCTTTACTTCATAATGGCAATCCCAATCAGTTTAATGGTTACCCCTAGAAAAATGGTAGTATAATATAATTTATCATGGTGCCACTTGAATGAATCCCTTTGAGACTATATATAGCCAAAATACCCCATAAGTACTATCCTACTTACCTTAAGTATTTATGGTTTAGGAGGTTGAAAAAACCCTCATAGCTTGGGTCGACATTCTCCACACTCTTAAGGATAATATGGTAATGGATCATAATTAGATGAACTATCTAGTTTATCAACATCGTTCCAAACACCATTTTGAAGAAGGGGATCAAATGTCCCCTCATCTATGACCTTATAAGCTTAAATCCCTCAAAGACAACCACTAGAAGAATATTTCTCCAAATTTGTATGGCCCCTAGAAGGTCCTCAAACATATTGGTTAAGTGGCTTACAAATCGGAACTTCTAAGTCACTCTAAAATTCATCCAATCTTTCATGTCTCCTACTTAAACAAAGTGATCGGATCTAATTGATGCATTCAAACTATCCTTCTAGAACTAGATGAAGAAGGTTACATTTGGTTGCATCCCGATGTTGTCCTTAACAAAAGAGAGTTTCATCTCTACCAATGCACTATATACGAGGTTCTGATACAATGGATGGATACTGTAATTTCCCCAAGGCCGAGCCCTGTTGTAAATCATGTCTATGAATTATAAAGCTTAAATTATGAATTGTAATTATGTTTTATAGGCTGGTGAGCCAAGTTATATAAGTTGCTGGGCTTATGTGTTATTAGGCCGAAGAGCCTAAGTGTTAAGGTTGGGAGCCTGCTTTTGTATATGTAATCATGCATAACATTAATAAAAATATAAACACCACTACGTGCAGACCGACCATGATGAATGAGTGATGGGGGACTAATATTCCACAGATTGGGTAAGGGATTGGGGGCTGGAAGGTTGGAAAGAGAGGCTAAGTGTTGAGCCTAGGGGCTTAGGTCCTTGGGAATAATATTTTAATATTATTCCAAAAGCCATGTGAAATATATGTTGTGTCCTAAGTTCCTAGAGAGGAACGCATGATGATGGAGTGCATGTAGCTTCATGGGTGACATGTGTCGACCCAGGCACATGCAGTTAAAAAACTGCAGAAGTCAGTCGTGGAAGGGGTCGCTCCTCATTCCATCATCCTTTGCGTCTGATTTCGGATACCCTCACGCATCTCTGAGAACCAGAAAAATGAGACGTCTTCCAGAAGACCAAAAAATCATCCATATTATTCCGTTATTGGTCTGCATCTGCCCTTGACATACCTATGCACCATTGAGAGAATTGGTCAGGAGGGGAAATTTGACTTGTGATTTCCAGAACCCAGTCTATCCACCATTGCAGAGTTGAATCCATACCTGATCTGTCTATAGGTTATTGTTTTCTATTTTCTTGAGTGGGGTTGTGTTGTGGTTATCCTCATCATGTGGGAATTGAGTCAAAAGGGGCTAAACAATCGGGTTTTAAGGCNGTTTTCACATGGTTTAAAAGTTTTGATTCACTACCAGTAAGGATAAGGTCATCAACATAAAGGACAAGGATTATGAGATGGATTCCTACTTTCTTGGTATAGACATTAGGATTATAATGGCATCTAGATAATCCGGTGTCAATACGAAATTTGTCCATTTTGGCATACCAAGCTCAGGGAGCTTTCTTAAAACCATAAAGAGATTTCGTAAGGCGAAAAACAAGGCTAGAGTCATTCTGGAAATAGCCAAGAGGTTGTTCCATGTAGATTTCTTCTTGCAAATCTCTGTGCAAGAAGGAGGATTTAACATCCATTTGATGGACCTCCCATTTATGTGAGGAAGCAAGGGCAAGAACAAGGTGGATGGAATTCATTTTGGGTACAGGGGAAAAGGTTTCATTATAGTCAATTCCTTCAACCTGGGAAAATCCTTTGGCAACTAACCGAGATTTTTGTCTTTCAACACTTCCATCGGATGCATACTTAGTTATGTAGACCCATTTGCATATGACAAGTTTTCTTCCTTTTGGAAGAGGTACAAGATCCCAAGTATTGTTGTCCATTAAAGAATGGTACTCTTCATTCATTTATGTATCCCAATATGGATGACCTGAAGCTTCTACAAATGTCTCTAGATCATGAGTCTCTAAAACTTGATCCAAAGGAGAAGAGGCTCATTAGAACTGTGAATGTTTATGACACTGATCTGAAGGATCACCCACAAGATCACCAATTGTTTCTCATGTTGAACAAACCCATATAGGAAGCGATGGAGTTGGTTCTGGTTTAGGTTCAAAGGACTCATCTAGAGGAAGGTGAGAAGGAGGAGGTGGATTTTCATCCTCACTGTCATCATCTGAAGAAGAAACCAGAATAGGAATAGAAGAAGGCACAAATGCCAAAGATGGATCGATAGGCCGAAGAAGGCACAATCGTCGAATTAGGCTTGTAGGCCAAGAGATTTTCATCAAATTTAACATCTCTTCTAATAAAAATTTCATTACAATGTGGTTGAAGAATCCTATAACCTTTGGCATCTTCAGAATAACCAACAAATATACACTTATCACTTTTAGGCTACAATGCTTTCCTTTTCTCATCAGGAATGTGAGCCCATGCTATACTGCCAAATACACGGAAGTGACGTACATCTGGTTTAATTTTAGTCCAAGATTTTTCTGGTGTTATATTTTTAAGAGCCTTTGTGGGAGTGTGATTTACTATGTAATTTTCAAATTTGATTTCTTCCAAACAAGACTTTAGACTTAATCCCTTAGATTGGATCATACAATTAGCCATTTCTTTTAATGTGCAGCTCTTTCTCTCAGCAACACCATTTTGTTGTGGTGTATATGGAACAATGCGTTGCATTTGGATTCCTTGTGTAGTGCAGTAACTTATAAAATTATTGTTCACATATTCACCTCCATTATCTATTCTTAAATTTTGAATTTGATGTCCAAATTGTTTTCTTAGAAGGGCCTTGTTGTTGTGGTGGGGATGTTGCTTCTTGGTATTCTTGGGTTTATCTTTATGATGGATGACTAAGGCTTTGTTGGAGGTACCTGCAGTGTTGATCACTCCAAGTTGTACAAGATTATCTTTCTCTCTAATCAAAGCATCACAAATTTTCTCAAGACTGGGTTTTTTGTAAGTTGTCCCTAGAACCTCTTGCATTGAATAAAAGGTAGATACAAACACAGAATATGCAGTACCTAGCTTAGAAAGAATAATATAGATGCAACGATCTTGTTCTATATTTATCTTACATTCTTCACATAAAGTTCAGAGTGTTTTAAACTTAGATAGATAGTCTTCAATGTAAGAAAAATCATTTGGACTTAAATTCAATACTTGATTTTCTAACTGTTGTGTTCAAATAATATTGTGTTTACCAAACACAAATTCAATTTTTTCTCAAGCTTCTTTGGGTTTATCAATTGATTGAAGGTGGAACCTTAAATCAGGAGAGATGGGCATTCTGATTAATCCACATGCTTTGTCATTCATATTATCTCATTTGACTTTCTTATCAACATCATTGGGTGTTTCTTCCTTTCCTAAGGTAATCCGGTACAAGCCTTTACTTCTTAATAAATCCTCCATATGGGATTTCCATTGGAAGTAGTTGGTGCTAGTAAGCAAGAGATTATTTGTAGAATCCATATTAAATATGTAGATAATATGGGTTTAAAAACTAAAACTTATGATCTGGATGGAAAGATCTCGAAAAATTAGGTAGTTTAAAAAACACAGCACTAAAAGCGGACTTCATATGTGAGAGTTATGCCCCTTTTAAAAAAGACATAAACGGTAACCAAAGGACCACGTGGTGGTGTAAGTTTCTTTATGAAGTGACCCACTTCTATAAAGAGAAGTGGGGATCACTTTTAAAATGAAGTTAATTTATAAAAGAAAAGTTGCATGAAAAATAAATAACTCTAAAATAAAATATTAAAGCTACTTATAGTGATTCCCTTTTCTACTTGAAGTGAAATACACTTTTCAATTTGAGCATGAACTTTTTCTAAAAAAGTAACAAAGCATGAACTCTTTCAAAAAAAGTAACAAAAAGAGATACTTGAACTCAAGACCTCTTAATTAATCAGGAAACTTTTAACCAAATGGTCTAGCAAAACATACTATGTTGTTAAGAAAGAGGTTTTTTGTTGTTGTTGTTGTTGAAGATGGCCTTGGAGAGCGTGCTAAAAAAAACTCTCTGGATCTGACTGAAATTGACGTATCTTGGGAAAACGGAAACCTTTTCGAGTGAAACAAAAACTTTTCCTGACTGAAACAAGCACTCCAGACGCAATGGAACAATCCTCTTAGACCATAAATGTACATAAATGACATAAAATGGAGATGAGGAAACTCGGCTTCACGATCTCAATCTACAACAGGATTGGGTCTTCAAATAGGATATGATACCATGTTCGAAAACACATGTATTCCAATAGAGGATGAACACCTTCAGTAACCACTCACACAACCATATCAAATATCAACACACCGATATTTTGACGTGGTAAAACCCCTAAGGGGAAACATCCACGGCCCCAACCAACGCGGCCACTTGGAGCAGTTTATTAATGCAAAAGAAAAAGATTACAGAGAGATTTTACAAGAGGCTTTCTCACAATTGATCATCGAAAAATGACCCTCCTTTCTCTTTAAATAGATATCATGGACCAATTGGGTGCTAAGCCATATATCAATGGTCGTTAAGATCGAGGAGAATATGAACCATCGGATCACTCTATGCCGGGAACATATCACGATTGTCGGATTTCCTAACTACAAATGCATACTAATGCATACTAAAGAAACACACTAAGAAACACAATTTTACCTAATGACACATTAGACCAAGTAGATATTAACTAACTCCTAAGTGTCTAAATATCCTAACAATACTAGAGAAATTTGAGGATTTGTATAGTGTTGCAGATCCATTGACAAAACCAATGACCACAAGTAAATTCAAGTAGTGTCGTGAGTGTACGAGCCTTATGTTAGTGTCCAACCCTAACCCCATAAGTAGGTATATATGTTTTTATGTATGAAGTCCATATCTAATAATAAGGCCCATGTAGTAGTGTGAAAGAAATAGTTGTAGGAAGGCTTACTAGAAAGTTCCTTCTCTAGAATATTCCTAGGAGGTGGATAGAACAATATAAATAAGTAGAAGCAATGTAATGAGATGTCATGAAATTTATTGTAAATGCATATTTTCTCAATTAGAGGTTTCACACTCAAAGAGGTAAGTGAACATTGTTTTCATCAATAAAGGTATAACATTTTGTGGTATTTTGGTACTTTATTTGGCTATTGTGGTTGCCATTTTTCATTTTTGTAGTAAATATGGGTAAAATATATTATTTGTGCTCTACAAATTTCAATTTACTAATAAATAAAGCCACAAATGGTATTAGAGAATTTTTTTGAGCCCATATTTTAGAGCATTTTTTTCCCAGCTAAAGACATATTCAATGGGTAAATCTATGATAGGGGAAGCATACATGAAATAAATACAAGAGGACTCACCTAGTTGGACATCCTTGTAACCTTTGTTGATACCCCTTTGAGTATTACCACATCATACATCATTTGTATATGGAATTTCACATCCACATACCTCA
Source organism: Picea glauca (assembly GCA_000966675.3). NCBI lineage: Eukaryota > Viridiplantae > Streptophyta > Pinopsida > Pinales > Pinaceae > Picea > Picea glauca. The sequence goes on along the minus strand of JZKD02S2269961.1, from coordinate 20,980 downwards.
AGGTATATTGCAAGTCCCCTCTGTTACCTGAAACCAACTTTATATAAGTCGATAAAATGTCTTTTTGCTATAGTGCAACCAATAACAACACTCAAGAATATTACTCTCTAGTACCTAGCTAATTGGGTAGCACAACTAAGGGTACAGTCGAGCCTTCTTAGTTAGTTCCTTGAGAAATTGGTCCATGTACTAATGTTGGACCCCACACATATATTAGAGAGCTATGACACCTGACACTCACTTTCCCTTGGGACACTTGAAACCCTACTCCTTACTTCCAATACATGGCATTCATACATAAACTGCATTATTGAGAATTTGAGAATTTTGTCACTATAAACCTTGCTTCCTACTACCAGTCCATGAAATTCCTACATAAATTGTAGTATTAAGAGTTTGAACTCTTTTTCATTGCAATATAAATCTTCAAGAGTAAAAAAGAAAGTATGGGTCCTAATCACACACTGATTTGGGACCTATGTAAACAAAAACCTTGTGTCTAGTTGATTTTCATGGTACCACTCTCTGATAATCTTTTTTGGTGGACCCACTCACCCCACTACCAAGAAACAATTTGAATAGACCCAAAACATAGTTTTGATCCCCTTGGTACCACTCTCTAGTAAATTTTTCATTATGGACCTCCCTCTCTATGGATACTAGAGAAACAAACTAGCCACCATGGTATCCTTCTTGGAAACTCAATGTGATGAGTTGCAACAAAAAATATACCATAACCACTCTACTACTAAACAAAACTTTTCTTCCATCAATGAAAATCTCACCAAAATGGACTCAGTCACAAACCAGTTGTCCCAACTCATTGAAATGTACAACCATTTCAAGGTTATTTGTGTTAGGTTCAGCCATCTCAATAAGAATAAGTTGAATTGGCCAATCCCATGGGGCCTCACTCAAAAAATAAATTGTGAACCTATGACTCAAATGTGGCATAGACTCCCTAAAGCGGATCTCAACAAATTTGATGGCTCTAGCCCCATAGGCTAGGTCACTTAGAAGTAACATTATTTTTCCCTACATGGAATCATCAATGACTTAATGAAACTTCATGTGGGTGTCCTATATTTAGATCCTAAACCTTGGCAATGGTGTAAATGGCATAAGAACTCCCACTGGGGATATATTGCTTCGACACAATTTGTCTTAGACCCTTATGAATTCTTTGAAATAAACACTCGTTATTTGGGATTATTGACCAAGATTAAACAATTAAGTACAGTTAAAGAGTTCATCTCATGTTTTGAGAAACTTACAATCCACATTAAAGTCATGTTAGATACCTTATTTAGGGAATGATTTAACAGTGGTTTGAAGGAAATGATACTTACCCAAGTATTATTGGATCATCCTACTACTTGGTTGAAAGCTTCTCAAGGAGCCAGAGAAGCCCAAAAGGTGGTGACTTCTCAAACAAAAAAGACATCATTTTTCATCATCCCCGTCCCACTATTTCTACCCCTACAAATCTTTTTCTATCATCTCCACTCCTCAATATCCACAAGTTAACTCATGTTGAAATTGGGGAGCGCCAACTTAAAGGTCTCTACTATAATTGTGATGATATATATTTCCCAAGCATAAATGTAAGGAGAAAAAAATTTGTATGGTCATTTCAGAGGAAATTTCGAATGATGAAGTTGAATCTATACATTAGAATCCTCTACCTCCACCCATTAAATAATTTCCTCCCTTCTCTCCATAGGATGTTTAACCTTAGATATCCCACATGCCTTGATTGGTATTTCGACTCCCCAAATCATCAAATTGATTAGTTACATCAAACATCAAAAAGTCGTTATATTAATTGATAGCAATGGCACCTATAACTTCATTCACTAACGTGTATCCCAAGAAACAAATTGCTATATCCATGATGTGAACAAATTCCAGGTCATCATTACTAATGGAAATTCCATGAAATGCAGTGGGCATTGTGAAAATGTGCAACTTCAAATGGGTGATTATTCCTTGAAAACCCACATGTTTTCTATTGAAATAGGTGGTTGTGGAATTGTTTTGGGTGTTGAATAGTTACAAACATTAGGTCCCATCAACATGGATTTATATGAGTTATACATGAGTTTCCATCATGAGGGGCATTGCTACACTTTCAAAACAATCACATTTGGTTCTCCAATGATCATCGACTCACACCATATGGAAAAACTTCTTTTAAAATGGAATTCAGTAATTGTGGCCCAATTCCATCTCATTCAATCCTTTGACACACTTTCTCAACCCATCCATCCTGACATGTAGTTAGTCTTGGAAAAACACCAATCTGTCTTTGAAATCCCCCAAGTCCTACCACCCCCCCATCATGAGTACAATCATTATATTATGCTCATACCAGGTAGCATCCCATCCAATGTATGCCCTTATCTCCATCCATTTTCCCAAAAAAATGAAATTAAAAACATAGTTCATGAATTGGTAGTTGTTGGTGTAATACGCCTTAGTACTAATCTTTATTCGTCACTCATTGTCATGGTCCTAAAAAAAAGAATGAACTTCGTGCACATTTCCTAACTTTTTAGCTCTCAACAAAATAACAGTAAAGGATAAGTTCTCCATTCCTATCATTAAAGACCCCTTGGATGACCTCAAAAGCGCTCAATTCTTCACCAAACTTGATCATCGTTTAGGCTATCACAAAATTCGCATGAAGGAGGAAGACATTCCCAAAACTATTTTCACACTCATGAAGGCCATTACAAGTTATCGGTGATGCCTTTTGGATTTTTTAATGCACCTTCACCTTCCATAGTCTTGTTAACAACGTATTTAAACCCTTTCTCCATCTTTTTTTCCTCAAATTTTTTTATGACATCTTGATTTATAGTAAAAATTGGCATGCCCATGTCACCCATGTGGATCGAGTCTTAGAACTACTTGTTAATCATAAACTCTTTCTTAAGGGGTCCAAATATTCCTTTGGGGTCTCTGAAGTGGAACATTTGGGTCATATCTTTATTCATGATGGTGTGCATGCATACCCAAAGGAAATTGAATCAATGAGGGATTGGCCACATCTCAAAACTCTTGAAAATTTAAGAGGTTTTCTTGGTTTCGTCAGTTACTAAAGAAATATTGTCAAGAACTATGGTAATATTCCAACTCCCCTCATGCTTAAAATAAATTATTTTTGTTGGAATGAAGTTACAGATTAGTCCTTCTAGGATTTGAATAATGATATGTGTACAACCCCAATACTCATTCTACAAGACTTCACTAAGACCTTTGTTTTGGAATGTGATTCTTCTTGTAAAGGCATAAGAAAAGTACTCATGCAAGAGGGAAGACCATTGGCCTTTACTAGAAAGCAACTCTATCATAGGCACTTTGAAAAATTCACTTATGTAAAAGAAATGATGTCTATATTTCATGTTGTGGATATATGGCATCCATGTCTACTTGGACAACATTTCTATATCAAAACATAGCATTGCAGTGCAAAATACTTCCTAGAGCAAAGGATTTTGTCCCTAGATCAACATAAATGGGTCACCAAAATGTTGGTATGTGATTATGAGATAATTTATAAGAAGGGAAAGGAGAATATCGTAGCATATGTTCTCTCTCAAAAGCATGAAGTGGAAGGGTGATGTAGGAGCATGAGCTCAAAGAACAAAATCATCATTGATTTAAGAGTCAAAATAAATTTTACCAAAGAGAGTCGATTCTCTTAATTATTTTTGTGGTTTTAACTTAAAAGTCAAAACAAATAATGCAACAAGGATTTTGAATCCTTCTTTGTAACAGAGAATAGAAGTTGTTTTAATTTCTAGGCTAGATTGTAGGATCTAGGGTTGAATAAGGTAATTCGATCCAAACATAGGGGATCTAAGAAAACTGAAATTGTATTTAAGCGCATCAAGGCTCTTGTATTCATAGAGTCACTGATTGAGAGTAGAGAGCTTGGAATGTGGATCAATCGATAAATATCTGATTGTCAAATAAAAGAAATTAAAATTCATTGGAAACTCTTTTCCTGGGAGCCGACAGTATATGTCTAATTGATCCCTTGCTGTGAGAGATATGAGTTTTCTTTATGCATTCATGCAAGGAATTCATCCAATATATATTTTGGAATGAACTGTACGTGATCTCTGCTATTGAATTTAGTAAATTGAAGTTTTGTTATCAATTTAAATTCTCTGTCAATTACTTCTGTGTCGGAATTATTGTAACTGGAGATCATGTGGTTTAAATTGATTTAAGGCTAAGATTGACGACCATAATTCATTGCATAAAATTTAGATGCACATTGTTTAACATCGGAACATGTACCTGTAATTCAATTCAAATAGAGTTTTGTTTCAAGTTTGGAATCCGGTCTGTGATTGGATGGATGGTATTCATTGCGGAGATCAAACAACGTGGTGGTGGACTTGACCTCTTGGCAGACCCATAATTGTATGAAATATGCATGTGGAATATTTGAAATATGATATAATTTGAACTTTAATGTCACGTTGTATTATGAAATAAATTTCGATTGTAGATATGTAGATCTAACGGTTGATGTTAGTCTGAAAGTCGAATAAGAGTTTTGTGGGTTTTTTTTTATGAAAGTTTCATTGATTTCATCCCTACATTAAAGGGTCCCTCTTCTCACTCTCCTTCATAGTTTTAGACTATTTGAATTATTTCTAGAAAGAATGGTTCATAGATCCCAAGATCACCTGCTTGATCCAATAACTTCAAATGAAACACCATGCATATCAGGGATACACTTGGCACACTCAATAGCTTCACTATAAAGGGTTTCTATATTTTAACAAGCAGTCTACCTTTAAATAAAAAAAATTATCTAAACTCCATGCCTCTCTAACAACAAGTCATTCCAACTTTCATAAAACATATGAAAGGATCAAACATTCATTTTTTTCGGAAGTCATGAAGAAGAAAATACACACTTTTGTGGTTGAATGTGTCATTTTCCAATGACACAAGGAAATCCAGGTGAAATACAACCTTCACCCATTCCACCTTATGTATGGAATAACATTTCTATGGAATTCATTGTGAGGTTACCCAAATCTGGCAATAGATTTGTCATAATGGTTGTGGTTGATTGCCTTTCCAAATATGCTCATTTTTTCTTATATACAACACCCCTTTAAATCCTCCACAATCACTCAAGTATTTATGGGTACTATCATTAAACTCTATGGTATGCCACAATTTGTTGTGATAGACCATGACCTCGGTGGTTAGCTCAATTACCCGGTATTGGGTCAATCTGTGGAAAACCTTAGGAACGGTTGACGCCCTATAGCTTYGGGTGGGTACCTCCATACCACTTTCACTAGCCATTTTTGGAAAGAGTTGTTTTGGATTCAAGGCACTCAATTGCATCTTAGCATTGTCTGCCACCCCYATATTGATGGTCAAACTAAAGCTATCAACAATTTTTTGGAAGCATATTTGAGTTGCTTTACTTCATAATGGCAATCCCAATCAGTTTAATGGTTACCCCTAGAAAAATGGTAGTAGAATATAATTTATCATGGTGCCACTTGAATGAATCCCTTTGAGACTATATATAGCCAAAATACCCCATAAGTACTATCCTACTTACCTGAAGTATTTATGGTTTAGGAGGTTGAAAAAACCCTCATAGCTTGGGTCGACATTCTCCACACTCTTAAGGATAATATGGTAATGGATCATAATTAGATGAACTATCTAGTTTATCAACATCGTTCCAAACACCATTTTGAAGAAGGGGATCAAATGTCCCCTCATCTATGACCTTATAAGCTTAAATCCCTCAAAGACAACCACTAGAAGAATATTTCTCCAAATTTGTATGGCCCCTAGAAGGTCCTCAAACATATTGGTTAAGTGGCTTACAAATCGGAACTTCTAAGTCACTCTAAAATTCATCCAATCTTTCATGTCTCCTGCTTAAACAAAGTGATCGGATCTAATTGATGCATTCAAACTATCCTTATAGAACTAGATGAAGAAGGTTACATTTGGTTGCATCCCGATGTTGTCCTTAACAAAAGAGAGTTTCATCTCTACCAATGCACTATATACGAGGTCCTGATACAATGGATGGATACTGTAATTTCCCCAAGGCCGAGCCCTGTTGTAAATCATGTCTATGAAGTATAAAGCTTAAATTATGAATTGTAATTATGTTTTATAGGCTGGTGAGCCAAGTTATATAAGTTGTTGGGCTTATGTGTTATTAGGCCGAAGAGCCTAAGTGTTAAGGTTGGGAGCCTGCTTTTGTATATGTAATCATGCATAACATTAATAAAAATATAAACACCACTGCGTGCAGACCGACCATGATGAATGAGTGATGGGGGACTAAGATTCCACAGATTGGGTAAGGGATTGGGGGCTGGAAGGTTGGAAAGAGAGGCTAAGTGTTGAGCCTAGGGGCTTAGGTCCTTGGGAATAATATTTTAATATTAATCCAAAAGCCATGTGAAATATATGTTGTGTCCTAAGTTCCTGGAGAGGAACGCATGATGATGGAGTGCATGTAGCTTCATGGGTGACATGTGTCGACCCAGGCACATGCAGTTAAAAAATTGCAGAAGTCAGCCGTGGAGGGGGTCGCTCCTCATTCCATCATCCTTTGCGTCTGATTTCGGATACCCTCACGCAGCTCTGAGAACCAGAAAACTGAGACGTCTTCCAGAAGACCAAAACATCATCCATCTTATTCCATTATTGGTCTGCATATTCCCTTGACATACCTATGCACCATTGAGAGAATTGGTCAGGAGGGGAAAGTTGACTTGTGATTTCCAGAACCCAGTCTATCCACCATTGCAGAGTTGAATCTGTACCTGATCTGTCTATAGGTTATTGTTTTCTATTTTCTTGAGTGGGGTTGTGTTGTGGTTATCCTCATCATGTGGGAATTGAGTCAAAAGGGGCTAAACAATCGGGTTTTAAGGCCCTTAGTTGAAGAGGCAATCTGTTAGGCCTGTGAGAAGCTATTTCCAGGTGAAGGAGTCTACTGGGAAGTGGTATTCTTCCAGAGAGAGTCTAGCACCAGTTACGGAGCTCTAAGACTTCTTGATTTAGCCTGTTGTCGAGACCCAAAGAGGGAGGTGAAGCACTAATGAACTATTCTTGTGAAGGTGTATACTCCCGGGTGGAACAGGTATGTGGGGAATGAGAGTCCATGAGTAGTGGGCGTAAGAAGGCATCATGGGAAGAATCCTTCCCATTATTCTGTGTAGTTTTCCCTGTAACCTTAGCCTAGACTAGGATTCCTTTCCTTGGGTGGAGCTTATTCCCAGCTCAAGGGTGACCCACTACTGAGCATGATGAGTAGTGTGGTCTAAGGCTGGGAGGTTCGTGGAAGGCCTACACGTGGTTGGTGGAATTATCACGGTTTCAAAGATAAGTATCAGCTTATGCTTAATATTATGTTTTGCGTGCCTGTGATGCTTATACGTATCGTGTATTTTGTTGTGCATATGAATTATTGTTAATGACAAGGATTATTTATGTTAGCAGTAATTGTGTTCTTACTCTGAGTTAAATGTGTTTAATATGACATAAATGCATGTTATTAATTAAGTATGAGAATGATTTTGTTCCACACAGTAGCATTTGCCTAGCCAGTGGGATGACGGTCAGGGGACGTTACAGTATGGTATCAGAGCCTAGTTTCAATGCTAAGCCTGGATGGGCTAGATAAGTGGTCTTTGGACCGAGGTTTTCCGAAGAAATTGTGTCTGGAGGACTAATTTCTGACCTCGGAATGTTTCTGACTGTCAACGGACTACTTGACCGTGTTACAAGCTCAGGAGGTGTAGCAGTATTATAAAACTACAGTCGGTGTGGTATATGGCCATAGGGAGAGACAAAAATCCACACCATAAGTGTTGGATCAAGTAGATGAAAGTTTAGAAAGAGGGTACCAAGTCATTAGCCATAATTCCTTGAGAAGCAGAGTTGGATGGTTAGAATTCTCTATGGAGAACTTTCGAAATCACGAGGACCGTAAGATAGCCAGAAGTTGCAAGGTGGTTAGTGGATGGAGAAACTCGCCACCCTAGGATCCATAATAAATGTGGGTCATTGATCATGGTTGGTTTGAACCATTGGATAATTTCGTGAATTCAGGTATCGTGAACTTGGAGCGCGGGCCAAATTCTTGGTCACTCCAAGTCCTGAATCGCAAAAGAGAATAACAAGGGTAGAATCGAACGGTGAAGCGCTTCCATGAAGAAGTGTCGAAATCCCATGAGTCATCGGATCCAGCCACCTAGCGAGGAAGTTAGGGTTGAAGAGCTTTAATAGGTGTAAGCATAGGAGAGATATGGACCATCGGATCAGGGGAGGCTCATAGCCATTGATATCATACATGAATCTCCATATTGAAATTCGAGGATTGAAGCGACAAGCGATTTGGAGTCGTTGAACCGTGAACTCTCAGTTCATGAAACTCCGAAAAGATCTAGACCGTTAGATCCAAATCATCGAGGATCGTTGGATCTCATACAAGAACTCATGTATCAAAATTAGAGGATTGAAGTGACAAGAGATTTGGAGTCCTTGCATCATGAACTCCCAGTTACCGAAAACCCGAAACCTCGAAATCCCGAAATGATCTACATTGTAGATCATAGGAGAGGAACTTGAACATTGGATCAAGTAGATGAATAGACCATAATTTCATAATTTCGGCAAATGAAAGTTCAAGATGTGTGGATTCACGAACTCCTGATGCCTGAAACTCCGAAATGAAAAGTGAAAGTAGTGGGGCCCCCTGACATCATGGGGAGTGAGGTGGACCTTCATCAGGACACCATGTGTCACTACCTTGGTGGGTGATAGTTGTGTTGTGGGCCCAGAGGGTAAGGAAATCGAATTTTCGGAAGTCGGGAGTTGGAGAGGGAAGCGAGTGCGAGAACCTTCGGGACCAAAACCCCGAAACCTGAAACCCTAAAGCCCCAAAATCCCGAAACCTGAAGTTTCATTTGGAAAGCCTTGTAGCACCTAGTAGTTTAGCATTTGATCATGGCCCATTGACGCATGGGTTGGGGACTAAGAAAATCGGGGCTATCACCAAAAATTGTAGAGCCAAACAGAGCTCATAAATTTCATGGAATCAAAACGTTTTCTTATTCGCGTTGGTTTATGAATGTTGTAGTTTTATTAAGGGTTTAAGGCCTGACAAACTTCAGTTGGATGCACGTTGTGTGTGCATATTTCAACGAGTGTCGGGACAGTCGTAAATCGACACCGAGTATAGAAATGGAAGAGGTGTTGATTTCCTCCAATTCAGAGAATGAAAGAGAAGGAAGGGATGTCAACTTGGAGTCAAAGGATCGAACTCCAATGGGCATGGAAGAGAATTGGATAAGGAAGGGCATGTGATGAAAATCATTGAAATATTGCAGAAAGATGCCCAGGCTCACTGAGCTGATAGCCAAAATCTCATGAGGATCATGGATCGACATGGTGAATTCAACTTAAAGATGTTGAAGAACCTGGAAAGAATAGAAAGGAAATTGGAAAAAGAGAGTGACACAAGCAAAACAGGGAGTC
>JZKD02S2269950.1:19739-35553 GCA_000966675.3 Picea glauca | reverse complement strand
CTAATGTAAATTTGCATTAGTGGCTTAACCCATTCCAAGGACTACTATAACCAAATGGTGTCATAATCTTTTAAATTTTCTAATATGCTTTATATATTTACCATGCTTGATTACCCTCACAAAAATTAGTTTATCTCATCCCTAATACATAAACAATCATTGGCATACTAACTTCTTACTCCTCATAATAGGTGTGTACTCATCAATCCAACATCCTTTACAAACCTCAGATCTACAAATTTGTTAGCTCTACTTGCTATTTATGATCGAATCAAACTTCAAACATATTCACATATGTCCAACAAACATAGAAATTCAGGTTCACATGCTCATGAAAGTGCCCTAAAATCTGCAAATGAAACCCTAATATTGATACTATCGTTTTCAAAACCCACAACGAAAAATCTGTTAGATTTATTTGCTCTATATGATCAAATTAAATTTCAGACATGCATATATGTCCAACAAACATACAAATTTGGGATTTTAGGTTCACATGTTCATGAAAGTGCCTAAGATATGCAAATGGTTAGATCTATGTAATGATGTAAAATAAGAACAATAGATATAAAATATCTTTCTTGGACTTAGTGTCTAAACAAAAATCCAAAGAAAAAAACAGAAATAGTCTACTTACGAAGAAATTATAGATTTTTTTTATTAACGCAAACCTAATTAATTCCTATCTAAAACATAAATCCCGTATTAAAAATCACCATCTGAAATGTCAAACTGATATATAGAGAGAAATCTAATCCAAGTGCCTGGAATATGGTTCGATTGTGGATCTAGATAGAGAAGTACAAATGGAAAAAACAATGTTATAGAATGATTTATATTCAGATCTGTTATGGATGCATTAGGTTATGGGGAAGTTCAATAAATTCGTCGAAAAATATGACCATTACATCCCTATTTTTCCATTGTACATGAGTTAAAATAATAACTAGATCCTTGTAATGCTTCTAGGGAGATTATGCATCCAACAACTGAGTCGAAAATGATTAGATTGAAATATAAACAATAGAGAGTTAGTGCATGAGCCCTCTTCGAAGGGTGGGGTTGGTGGTTTCTTCTGGAAAGTGGCATGAGAGATATCCACCTTTAGGTTTGCACAAAATCTTAAGGAGAAAACTCTCCACTATACTATCCAACTTCCAAAAGAACCACTGTCATTTACAGAAAAATATTAGTGACGGATATAACAATGAAAATGCTCATAAATCACCATACCTCTCTGTAAAGATAAAGAGAAGCTTCACCTTTAAGAAGCCACAAGATGAAAATCTGGACTTTATGGAAACCACAAGATGTAAATATGGACTTTATGATATACAATTGGACAAAGCAACAACAAAACATTTGGTCCCTATCCTAATAACTTCTCACAAAAATCTTAGAGCATAGGTTCAAATAACAATCCTATATTTATTTATTTTTATAAATCTATATTTCAGATCTATAATTTATCTAATTTTATTGGGAAGGCCCATAATTCTTGAAAACCAAATCTAAAAACAAATATATATATATATGAGTATGGAGAGGTGAGGACTTACCAGTAAACACTAACATACTTGTAGCTTAGTCTAGTAGAAGGTAGCCATACATTGATATTTGGTTTGACCAATTCCAAGAGAAAGTAGAGGACACTCTCCACCCAATAATAGATAATCATTTACTCCTCTTTATATAAAATTTAATAACTAGATTCTTAGGATCCATTTGAATTATTTATTATAATTTTAAAAAAAAATTCTTATTTTAAGTTTTTCCTTTATTATTAGAATGATTTATTTCTAAGTAATTATTATACTTTCTTATTATTATTTATTTATTTAATAATAAAAATAGCGGATGGTAACTTAGAATAATAATTAGTATTATTTAATAATAATATCATCTTCTTATTATAATGATTATTATTCAATAATAATATCAATAGTTTAGGATAATGATTACACTTTGTTATTATCATTTAATTAAATAATAATACTAATAATGATGTGGGTCATCATCACTTGTAATTATTGATTATATTTTAGGGTTTTGTAGGTATGTTACCTTTTTTTTGGGTCAATAGTTTAGGATAATGATTACACTTTGTTATTATTATTTAATTAAATAATAATACTAATAATGATGTGGGTCATCATCACTTGTAATTATTTATTGTATTTTAGGGTTTTGTAGGTATGTTACTTTTTTTTGGGTCATTATTGTACTTCATTATTATTATTGTTTATTTATTTATTTAATCATAATAGTGGGATGATCACTTTAGGATAATTATTGTATTTTTTTATTATTATCATTTATTTATATAATAATAATATGGGTCATGACATACTCCCGCCCTTCAAGGAACTTCGTGCCGAAGTTAATGTTGATTAACTGCTTATAGATTTATTATTCTTTAGCTCACCAAGTCCCCACAACACCCTCTATTACCACCCTTATCTCTTTCTTCAACAACACCCTCTATTACCACCCTTATCTCTTTCTTCAACAACACCCTCTGCTAGCACTTATATATTGTTCTTCAACAACACCCTCTACTCTACTACTATAAATCCACTCAAGTGACCACAACACACATCAAAATTCCACATCACAACACACAAGTACTCTCTAGCATTTCTTCTCGATGGTCAACAAAGCCCGAAAATCATGAACATGTGTCAATTACCTTCCTTCTTTAATACCATGACCATTGGTGATTATTAAAAGAGAGTACTTGGATGTATGAATCCCACCTCCAATAATTATTGAATGATGATCTTTTCAATTTCATTCATTTATGCAAAAGGGTGCCAATACGGGCACACATTGGGTGCTTGACTACATTGAATGAGGGGAATACCATGGTAATGCTCCCCGCATGAATGTGGTAAATCTTATGGAATTTCAAATACCTATTGATTCTTAGAAAGAGCTAGTTTCAAATGAGAGTGAATCTCTTGTGGTGTGGTGCCGACTACTTATATGGCATTGAAATATGCAATAACACCTCAGTGGCCTTTATTAAGCAATTCCTTTGTATGATGAGAGGTGACAATTTCAGGGGAACCAGATGTAAGACCCTTAAGGGTATGTTTATTTTGTTCCTACATGAATTTCATGTATAATTATTTGAAATCCACTATGCCTAGTCACAAAGTGCATAACAATTACGCCCCAACAACAATATCACAATGATCTATTTTAATAGAAAACATATTATTTTTGAGATGATACTCACCAAATTATAGTTTCACATTTTCATAGTGGCCCCCACATTTCATCGTGCTACCATTAGTGATCATAATTTTAAAATTATATATCAAACGTCCATAACAATCGATGTCTTTTGCTACTCTCCTATGGATAAAATTGTGAGTTCTTCCATTGTCAATCAACAAAATCATGTTTTGATGATCAATGTATCCAATCAATTTCAATATTTGAGGTGCTTAAAAACATGATAGGGCATGGAGATAAATTTGGGGTTCTTTGCAAGGAGATTGAAAGGGGGATTCATCATTTATAGGGGATTGCTTTCTTCCAAAGGTGGCTCAGGAGTATCTTCAATAAGAACGTTCTCTAAGTATTCATGTGGAGATACATCCATTTGAAATAATTTATGGTCTTTACATTTGTTCCCTTTAAAATATATTTCATCACAATTATAAGAAAGATGGAGGCATTCATGTTCTTGCATCTCTTTAGGAGATAGCTTGTGGATGCATATTGGCTATGAGTTGGAAGAGATAGTGGTAGTATCCATAGAGGGGTAAGGTCGATGGTGAATAAATGTCCCTTGATTTGTGCATTCATCACTATATCAACTTCTTTAGCATTGTCACAACATTCCAACCATGTTTTTGGATTTGCATCATGATATGTGATTTACTTTATTCTTTGAGACAACTAATGAAACATTATTTAAAAGATAAATTGGATTGGCCCTCTGTGCATCTAGCCAATTTATTAAAGGTGATAATGTATTCCATAAATGTGCCTATTTGTTGTAATTTTATTAGGTGTCCCAAATGATGAGTGTCACATTCAAAACGAGCATAAAGTACTTGAAATAACTAGGTCTAGGAAATCTAACATTTATAATCCATCCTATACCATTGCCACCATCACCAACATTCAACATTGAAATATTATACCACCACATTCTCTTTGTGTAGTTCATTAGTAATTCCATGGAGAGAGAAATAATTTTCTATTTGGGTAACCTGAGGGATCCGACGCATCAAATTTATTCATCTGAACCTTTGGAAAATGGTGATCATGAAAGTTTGGGTGGTGATTATCCTGAAACATGTGTAAAACTTGTAATTTGGGGGTGGTAAGTTCCTCCTTGGTTTGATCAATGTTTGGATATGGTATATGGATATTCAGGTTGTCACCTATTATTTTCAAGAATTATCCTTTTTTGTCATTGTTTAATTCATAACATGGAGTGTAGACTCAATGCCATCCACCTTGTCTTCTAGATATTGGCACTTAGCAACTAGGTATGTTGTTGGATATGAGATGGTGGGGCCTATTGTTGGTTCTCTGAGTCGGCTATATTTTGAGTTTAAAGACATCGACCACCAAATATTTTGTAGAAGTGTTACTTAAAAGTTATACCCACATGATTCGAGCAATGCAAGGAATATCTTTAGATGGTTCTCCCACAATGGTGTTGGCACGACCGCTATTTTTTTTTTCGGTACCACTTGTAGGAGTATTACTCTTGAATGCTTATTATTGTGGTGACATAATCTTCAAATTCCTTCTTGATGCAAAGATGTAGGAATTTTTCTAGCTCTATATAGAAGCTAGGGTTCGTAGGATCTATTACACACCAAAATTTCTCACTTCGATAATGTAACATTCTCATTGTCATAAGTGTCGTAAGTGTCACAGTTTTGTTGCAAGTGTCGTAAGTGTCGCATTCTCATCACGTAAGTGTCGCATTGTGAACGACACCATGAAAAAACTTGATACAACCCCTAAAACATGTTAGAAGAAGAAGCCCCATGATTTGACAATCGAAACAAAATGTTTTTCTATGGGAATTAATCATTTTAGTAACTTTTGGAAGATCAAAACTCCCCTTCTCATATGCAAGGAGCACTAGCGCTCTTTGTCTATCTAGAAAGGAGTGTTGTAGTTATATATTACCCATTGTAAGGGAGCATCGAATTGGTTGAGCAAATCTTGGAAGAAATCCCCTTTTTCTCTAAGGACAGCTATGGATGGATCGAGTTGGTTTGGCTCGAATCTAACCCTCAGGCTACATCTACCTGAACTAAACATGGTCATCGACGACATGTCATGGGAGTTATTTGAGGAACGGTTCTGGGAGAGATACTTGTCCAGGGAATTCATTGAGAATTAGATTAATTAGTTCAACTCCTTACGGAAGGGTGGTCGTACAGTGCCTGAGTATGAGGCTAGATTCATGGAGATACTTAGGTATGCACCACATCTGAACATGGAGAATTTAAAGGTCAACAAGTTTGTGTTTGGCCTTAAATTTAACATTTGTGAGAAGGTGAGGATTCTAATGCCTCATACGTTGCACGATGCAGTTCAGAAGGCCCTCATAGCTGAGGAAGAGATGAACAAAATGGATCAGGGCGGGACTCTTTCTAGGCAGACTAGAAAGACATCATCAAGAGCACAGCAGTGTCAGACACTAGCCAGATAGACTTCAAGGCATCGAGATACGCCCAGAGGACCTATGTTCACAACACCATGATGACAAACTCCTTAGAAAAGGACTCTTTACAGAGGACCACAGTAGTAGTAGTATCGTCCTCCACGACAATAGCAACAATTTAGGCATGTTCAGCAGAACATACCAGGATCACAGAATATTAGGCGAGCAGCTTCTACTTCGAGGACCAGGAGCACTAGATCGAAGACTGGATGTTGGACATGTTGAGAGACAAATTACCAGCGATACTGTCCAATTGAGAAGGCCAGAGAGGCCAGATCATTAGGACTCGCTATAGTTGGATATTTGGGCAAGGCCCATAAAATACATGCAGCAGTGAACAACTGCCAGGCCGAGCACCAGTCCACAGTGCTCAAGACGTCAGGTATAATCATCGACCAAAATTTTAGTATATTAATAGATCCAGGTGCTACAGAGAGCTTTATATCTAGTGCAACACTAAAGAGAAGGTAAAGGCAGTCAAGAAAGACGAGTTCAGATACATAGAAATGGAACCGAGGGCCAAACAGAAGGTTGGAGTAAATGTTACGGATTGTAGCATTAACTTGGGAGACTTTCAAATGAAGGTAGATCTTTATGTCACAATCTTAGGATCTTATGACATAGTGATTGGTATGGACTGGATAGAATTGCATGATGCGATACTTAACTATAATACGAAACAGTTAAGTTTGATGGATGATTTGGGATAGAGTAGAGTGATTGTAGGAAGGAACCAGGGGGTGTCCTTGAGATTTATTTCCTCCCTACAATTACAAAAGAGTATGCGCAAGGGGTGCAATATTTATGTGATCTTAGCGCTAAATTAAAATGGCAAGGCGAAAGGATTAGAAAACCTTCCTGTAGTGCAAGAATTTGTAGACATGTTTCCAAAAGAGTTACCGGGTTCACTGCCCAAAAGAGAGTTGGAGTTTAAAATAGACTTGAAGCTTGGAACTGAACCTATAGAGAGAACTCCATATCAGATGTCAACGCCTGAATTGTAGGAGTTGAAAATGAAATTGAAGGAATTGTTGGATTTGGGACTTATATGTCCAAGTGTGTTTCCTTGGGGTCCACCTGTTATTTTCGTGAGAAAGAAGGATGGATCGTGGAGACTTTGTATTGAATATAGTCAATTAAACAAAGCGATAATCAAGAACTAGTATATGATACCAAAAATAGATTATTTGTTTGACAAGATGAAGGGAGGGACGATGTTTTTGAAGATTGATTTGAGATCAAGATATCACCAATTATGGATTAAAGAAGAATATATCCCTAAGACCTCATTTAAGATGAGGTTCAGACACTATGAGTTTACAATTTTACCGTTCAGATTGACGAACGCCTCAGGGGTATCCATGATTTTTATGAATAGGGTGTTCCATGAATACTTGGACAAGTTTCTTCAAGTATTTATTGATGACATACTGATTTATTCTCACTCGAAAGAAGAGCATGATGAACATTTAATATTGGACCTAAAATGTCTACGAGAAAAAAAAATTGTATGGGAAACTATCGAAATGTTATTTTTACCAATCGAAGATTAATTACTTAGGACATATCATATCTGATGAAGGTATCATTGTGGATCCAATGAAATTAGAGGCTATTATGGAATGGCCAGCACCAAAAAACGTACAAGATGTATGCATATTTATGGGTTTAGCAAGATATTACAGACGATTCCTCAAAAAAATTTTGAAGATAGCAAATCTGATCACGGAATTGCAGAAGAAGAACAAGAATTTTGTATAGACTGAGAGATGTGTGGAAGCATTTAAAAATCTCAAAGAGTTGTTGATGAAAGCATTGATACTAAAGTTCCCCAACATGAACAAATAATTCTTACTATGCACGGACACATCCAAGGAAGGTTTAGGTATAGTTTTGATGCAAGAAGGTTGAGTGATCGCTTACATTTCAAGGAAATTGAGAAAGCATGAGGAGAATTGCACAACACATGACTTGGAGTTATTGGAAATTGTATATTCCTTGAGAGTTTGGAGACATTATCTGATTGGACACAAATTTGAATTAAAGACAAATCACTGTGGATTGCAGCATATATTTACACATAGTGATTTGAACGCGCGACAAAGGCATTGGTCAGAATTACTTAGCGAATATGACTTTGAGATTACTTACACTAAAGGAATGGTGAACAGAGTGGCATATACGTTGATTTGGAGACCACGCATATTCTCCATAACATCGCTTAAGATGAATCTTCAAGAAAAGATTCTAACTTTACTGATAGACGACGATTGGTACAAGGACGTTAAGAATAATATTGGACCAGATACCATGATGGTACCAAAGTATGAAGGTTATTCATTAGAAAATGAAGGATTTTTTAGATTTAATGGAAAAATTTACGTACTGTCTAACGACAAATTAAGAATTTTGATCTTAAGTGAAGAGCATTGAGCAATGTACATGGCTCATCTAGGAGTCATGAAGATGAAGGCAGACCTTAATCCTTCATTATTCTAGAAGGGAATGAAAGAAGACATAGTTAGTTACATGGTGAGATGTCTAGAATGTCAGCAAGTGAAGGTTGAACATAGACATCCACTAGGATTGTTATATCCAAACATTATTCCAAAATAGAAATTGGAGGTCATTTCGATGGAATTTATCATTGGATTTCCACCGACGACAAGGAGGCATGATACGATTTTCATGGTAGTGGACACTCTCACTAAGAGTGCACACTTTATCCCAGTACATACAATGTATCAGGTGTGAGACATAGAAAGAGTATTTGTCATGGAGATTGTGATATTACATGGAGTACCAAGAAGGATCATATCCAATCAAGGATCGGTGTTTATAGGATGATTTTGGACCATTTTCCAAGAGGCTTTGGGAACACAGCTGAATTTCAGTACAACATATCACCTTGGGACAAAAGGAAAAACAGAGAGAATGAACTAAATTTTGGAGGATATGTTGCATATCTATGTAATGGATCAACAAAAATGTTGGGAATATTTATTTCCACTAGTAGAGTTTGCATACAATAACAACTATCAAAGTACCATTAAGATGGCACCTTTTGAGATTATTTACGCGTGACCATGTTGGATGCCATTGAGTTGGGATCGACTTCGAGATAGGGTCCTGGTAGGACTAGAACTGATTCAAGAAATGGAAGAAAAGATGAAATCAATAAGATAGAGGATTAAAGAAGCACAAGATTGGCAGAAAAGTTATGCCGATGCACATCGCGTTGACCGCAGTTATGAAGTTGGTGATAAATTTTTCTTGCGAGTAAAACCGCAAAAGAGTACGATCTAGTTTGGAAAGGGTGCTAAAATCTCTCCTAGGTTTGTGGTACCTTTTGAGGTTATGGAAAATAAAGGACATGTGTCTTATTGACTAGCATTTCCTAATTCTTTGAGGTGTATGCACGATGTATTCCATGTATCTGTTTTGATATATTATATTAGTGATCCTTCACATGTTATTGACATGAGTTCTTTGCAAGTGTCAGAAAAGGGTGCTATCATGGTGGAGACAATCCTCATTCTGGACCATCACATTCGACAACTATGGTGTCGAATAGTCGATCAGGTCAAGGTCCATTGGCACAACTATAGTCAACACTCAGCTACCTGGGAGGATGCATATGAGATGTGTCAACAGATTCCTTACTTGTTTGTAAGATTATACATATAGATCTATGTCAGATACATTTTTTACTTGCATTTATATATTGTACAAACTTCGAGATGAATTTTAAAACAAGAGGGGGTGTATGTAACATCCCTTTCTACTGAGCACACTTTTATTGACTTATTCTTTGAGGACACTTGCGTGCAAGTGATCCGGTTATGGTACATTGTGATTTCATTTCGATTATGGATTATACATGATGATGATGATGTGTTGTGACTTATTAATATTTGATGTATATATATTGGTATATGCTATTGACAAGTTTTCCTGAGTGTGCAGGACACATGACACATTATGGATGTTGATGGCATCAATGGAATAACTTGGACTATGGATTGAGTCAAGGAGTGAATTGTATTTTGATTAAGTATTTAATTTATGAACTTGTGACATATGATTGATTACAGTATGATTTATGTATATGGTGGAATGATATTTGGCCATAATTTTCCCCAAATGCATAACGAAGAACCTATGGAAATAATATATGTTGGACCAAATTAAGGTTTGTGGAATATGTAGTGAGGACCATGCTACTTGCAACTATCCATCCTTACAAGGTGATGGCCCTAGAATAGAAGCAATAATTCACTATACCCTTGGCTTCCTACCTTAGTTTTTCAACCCGGGGTTCGTACAAACTTAAGAGGTGTTATGCATTGTATGTGCAGTATGCACTTGTTGGTATAAAAGGTATGAAACTGATCAAAGGCTGAAAAATTACAAGAAAATAAGATGTCAAAAATCATCTCTTAACTAATTGCTTGAAGGAAACAAACCAATATGAAAGTACAACTAATCTATATTGCATGGAAAGAACTTATTATAATAGAACTAAAGAATACTTAATCAAGAATATTAAATTGAAAGCAAGAAGATGAACTCAATCTAAGTTATGACATAAAGTTATAATAGAAGTAAAGCTACACTAATGCATGAATAAAAACAAGTTAATTGTCTAACCCTTTGATCAATGTCAGTCTAAATCTGTTTTATTGTTTATTGATTCTTTTATGAAAATATGTTTAATCTAAGTCAAAATATGAAGTTGAAACAAACCTACAGAAGATTTCTACAGGAACTGTGCAGTTCTATGGGAACTGTACAGTTTCTACATGAAACTCCTACAGGAAGCAAAATGAGGTTCAAAAAGGAAGAGTAAGTCTTTAAAAGCATGAAAAAAGATAGAATATAAATAAATGGAGTGAATTTGAGGTTCTTGGCCTTGGGAGGCACCTAAGAATGCTCCAAAAGGTTATTGAACATTTCTACAGGATGCCTTTTGTGACTAGCTACTTAGTGATAATATTAAAAAAGTTGGGATTAATCATGCAAAGCTATATTAAACTTCAAAATAGAATAAAATGCTATCTAACATGCATTAAAAATACATAAATTGTAACAGGGTCATTGAGACCTCTTGGATGGGCCCTACCCAGAAGCACAAGGAGCCTTAAGGAAACTTTAATGGACTGAAAGCAAAACCATCTTTATTTCATAAATATCAGTAATACATTAAGAGGAGGAATTCTCTGAGTTCTCAACAAAAGTCTTCACAAAGTCTCCATACAATGCTTCTCCAAAAATTCTCTATATCTCTCCTCTTTAGAATAGAGGTCTATATATAGTTAGAGAGTTTGACCTCCCTTCCCTAAATCAAAGAGAGGAATGATTAAATGAGGGATATCATCCATTAAACTTGTATATTCGACTGATGTTGATCAGATGCAGTGATTAATGCACAAGGAGTTCTCTTGGAGGTAGGTATGGACAATTTCCCTTGATCTTTGGTTGGCAGCTCCTTAAGGGAAAAAAAATCACATGTTTCTAGGATGTTGGTTCCCCTAACTTCTGTAGTTCGACTTTGTCGGTGGAATACACATATTTTGACAAAAACATTAGAGAAAAAGGTACCTTATACAGAAAAATCCACCTCAACATACATTCATTAAGAAACATGCAAAATTCCCATGACTTACTATTAAATACAGTCAAAAGCAAATATTAAGTCAATTTATGGTGGAAAACTGTGCCAAAGATAAGCCTTTAGAATGGCCAATAATGGGGCTCATCATCACCCCCCAACTAAACTTTTGCACACCCTTTGTACAACCAAAATTTGTCTTTATGTCCTTACTATTGTTGTTGTTGTTGTTGTTGTTGCTGTGCACCTTGTTGTTGTTCACTAAGATGTTGTTGTTCAACATTTTCTTGATATCATCACCCTATTGTTGTTCACTAAGATGTTGTTGTTCAACATTTTCTTGCTATTCATCACCATATTATTGTTCACTAAGATTTTGTTGTTCAACATTTTGTTGTTGTTCATCACCCTGTTGTTGCTTATTGAATTCTTGCCTCATATCCCAGGCCACATATCTGGTAATAGCTTGTTGATCATGGTATCCTTTACCATTCACATTCTATCCCATTCTTTTTCTTCCTTTTCTAAATTGAGATCAACCATAGGTGTTATGGGGATAAGGAGTGGAGGGCTCATTCTTAACCCAATCCATTTAGTCTTCATTTTCCTTAAATTTTATGTGTACTAAGGTTTTCTTAGGAGGGAAATTTGCAAGATATTTGGGGATTGATCTTTGATCTCCAAATCATGAGGAAAGGAGTGCCACCTCCTATGGTAGGCCTCTTTTTCTTCTTCTCCCAATAATCTGAGTGAGTCATCAAGATGGGCCATTGCTTCCCTTTGTTTGTTTGTCCATCCTAGAGCTACATCCTTATCCAAATAGAGGTTATGATGATTGGTTATGACATATCTAGGCTTGGAAACCTCAGCTCTAATCCATAAGGGTGTTTGTTGTTCTTCTTCCTTATACTTCTTGAATTCTTCTACCCTTATTTCCTCATTCCTTAGCCATGATGCAAATTCCATCAATTGAACAACCCCCACATATGGATTGGGATTCCAATTATATGGGTGTGGAAATATGAGGTTATGTAGGTAGAATTCACAGATTTTATCTCTTTCCTCCATAGTACAGCCCTGATATGTATCTAGGAAATATTTGGGGGTATCAAGGTTGAATTTCACAAATTTAGTCAAGTGTGCAATTTGATTCTTATTCCACTGTTCTTTTAGGAACAATCTATATGTACTAGTTGGTGGTCTACATTCCAGCATCTCTATTGAAACTTTAGCTATTATATTGACTATTGCTTCCATAATTTCCACATGTTCACTCTTCACATGTAGATATCTTCTTGCCTTGTTCAATTGTTGCTACAAATTATGGTTCTCCACTCTCAACTTTTCATTGTATTCCACTTTCTACATAGTCATAATTTGGAATTTTTCCTGTATAAGTTGGAGCTTCTACTCCAATTCTTGAGAAGCTTCCTCTTTTTGTTTTCCTTTATTATCTTGTGCCACCCTTTTCCACTTGATGACATCAAAATTGGCTTTCTCCAATTCTAAAAAGGTTGCATAAAGAAGTTTTTACACAGGGGATTTTGTTTTAGAGGTTCCTTCCATTGGTCTTTCTTCTTTCACTATTGTCTCCTCTTTAGGCTCCTTCCCCTTTGTTTATTTTTTTTGTTCTAGACTAGGAGAGTCCTTGACCTCTTCCACTTTGGATTTGATGGTGAGTGGAGTGGTTGACAGTGGGATTTCCTTCTTTTGACTCTTGATTCTGTTTGACCTCCTTCTTCTGGGTTGTACCCATTATACATTGGTGATTTTCAAGGGGTTGACAATGGGGGTTCCTAAAGTAGTCAAGGCATCAGCCACTTCCCTTTATTTTTCATCTTACTTCTTCTTTTTCTTTTTCTTTTGTTGTTTTGACTTTTTGGGCCTGGTAATTCTCTTATGTTCTTCTCCCTTTTTATTTTCCTCTTCATTCATAGTTTCTTGAACCTCTTCAAATGCCTATTGATCCATGTTTATGAAATTTTCACACAAATTTTGTGCCTCAAACTCCTAAGGGCATATGAAACTATCATCTTGATGATTCCATGATGTGCTAAGAATTATGTTTTTCATCTTTGTACTTTTAGGCTCGTCTATTTTAATGATTGAATGAGGAAGTAAGGGATACTCAGGTTCTGGTGGGGTTCTTGATTTGGAAGGTGCTTGAGCTGGTGCAATAGTATGAAGTGATAAGAATATACCACACTCATCTTTCCCTCACATGTAATATATTTGATGATATGATATGTTGCTTATGTCCATGGGTGATGGGGGATTTCCCTTTTGATGTCATTTTTATCCTCATCGGGTTTCTCATTTTGTAGGAAGAATTCCTTCTTGGAACTAATGGATTATTTCCTCTCTTCTTTATCCCATGGGATGCCTAAGGGAAGACTAGAAAATTTACTAATTAAGGCCTCATTAATTATAATAATTAGTCATGTTATTGTGGCCACATATTCATGTTCTTGTATATTATGGAAATTTTGAGCAAACTCTATGGATACCTCATCATCAAATCCTCTGAGTCTTTCAAAGTAGCCCAGCCAATCACATTTCTGAAAATTTTCTATTATCTTGGGATTATCATAAACCCTAGAAGTCTATGTTGGTTCTCTCCTTTTGAATCCAACTCTCATGATTTTTGTCAAGGATGATGAGTTCAGTTTTTGAGAAGAGAGAAAGGATGGTTATTGATTTCCTATAGAATGTTCAAGTTGAATTGTTCCTTAGAGAGGATAACAAATTGAGCTGGTTTTTAGGAAAACATGGTGATCAAAAAAATTTAGCAAGGGTTTTTCTTCGGAGAAAGGAGGAAAAAATGAGGGTTTTCTTGACAATTCCTAGGTCAATATGTTTATCTATAGTCATTCCTATAGAAATAGATTTCTACATGAAATGTGTAAATAGGGATTCTACAAGATGCATCTTCAAAGACTCAAAAAAATCCTAGTGTTGAAAGGATTTGACCATGGGTATGTAAACATAAGCACTTTGACAACAAATGAGGATAATTTAACATAAGGAGAGGAGGTTGTTTTTAGAATTGATCTACAGGACTGTGACTGTGGGAGAAAAATCAAGGTTATTTTCTTGTTGCTCAAGAACCCATAAAACCTCCAACACTACCCATAAGTCTCAAAAATCACAAATATTGAAATAATTGTAGCAAATGCTGAGATTGTAGAGTTGTTTCTTTTCCTAGGTTTTCACATCTTCTTGTAGCGATTTTGTTCTTGCAGCACCCTCGAATTCTCTGACTGTGAGTGTTTTTCATTCCTTCCTCACCTACGAGATTATCTTCTTGCTTCCACACATCTTGAATTACCCCTTCTTTCTTCAAATTTCAAATTGGTGATCTGATTCTCTTTAATTGTGAGTTGTGCCCACAAATATCAGATTGGATTGTTGTCTTGTCACAACAGTCATCTTGATTTTTTTAATGATTCCTTAATTCTTTCTTCCTAACTCATATCAACAAACTTCCACTTAAACCATTTAATCTCCACATGCCAATTTGAATCTTGGCACGAATTATGGCCACCCCCATTGACAAGATGTGAATGTCCTCGTTCTTATCACCATATAGACTTAATGAATGCAAGACCATACGAAATAAGCATGTGTGTGTGTGTGTGTGTGTGTGTGAAGATTAATTAAATGTTGAGAGGGTAGATAGTTATGTTAACTTTGTTTACCTTTGCATTCACATTAATTTTGCTTCTTGTAGGTGGCTGGAGTAATGACAATAGTGATTTGTATTCAGTTTCTCTTAACATCCTCCTAGAGATCATATCTATAATGAATTGGAATATCATTATCTCCAATCGTTATATAGGGTACAGAGCATCATGTAGATTTGTTTACGTTGTGCTGAATATTTTCTATAGGATACAGAGTATCGTGTAGATTTTATTTTTTTGCTTCTCGAGGGTGTATGAAAAAAATGGTTGGATAAGGTGGTTTTATTATTGATATTAACATTTGAATTGATGATGTTGGTATTTACTCTAATTTTCTTCCATTATTTGTAGAATTGGACTTGTTAGGTTGATCCTATAGAATAACCTTGTAGGATGTTTTTATTGAAATAAAGGATAGAATGAAACATGTTGGATATGGAAAGTGGTATGAATGATGGAAACGGAAAACAAGGATAATCATATGGAGATGATGAAAAATGTTATGTATGAATGATGAAAGAAAATTGAGAATGCGTGTTGTCCCTATTGTGTTTTTGGTGAATATCAATTTTATTCTTGTAAATATGGCTGCAAAAATGAAGTTTTGGATACCTGCAAAACAAAAAATTAGTATAAAAGAAATTTTTCTTATTTTTTCTTATTTTTTCTTCTTTTTTTATTTTTTTTCCTCTTTTTTTTCCTCTTTTTTTCCGAGGAAGTTCCATCACTATTTTTCACCAATTCCCTTCCTCATCAAGCCTTTGGGAGGTTTTCTTGGTGAGGACATTAACTTATTCCTCATATATTAGACTGCCT
>JZKD02S2269949.1:381892-393295 GCA_000966675.3 Picea glauca | reverse complement strand
TCATTATTATCCTCCACTAATATTCTAAATTGGAAATGCATTCATAATTATTTTTTCAAAACTGAAATGTTGTGGATTTGAAATCGCAGGAATACAAGGTGAGAAGGGTTGACCAAATGCTGAGGGGAGATCCGGACATCCTTGCGAGTCAGGTAAGTACCGAAATTATGACTCTATCCATGCTCATTCCACCTATGTTTTGGCCCTTGTTCCCATTGATATAATGATAATAGGGAATAATTTAGACTTAATCTCTTCATGCTATAGATATATTCTTGAAAGGAAGTCCCTGAAATTTGAACAGGGATTCTGTTTATCTTGTTGATATTGACATCCTTTTGTATGAGATGGTCAATGAAAAGGATTAGTGTGACCTAGAAGGCAAATTGAAAATATTATGGGTTAAAAACATTTGATCAATGTATTGTCATATAAGCTGCATATCAATAAAAAATTAGTTGATTTACCAAAAGAATGAATTTATGTATTTGCAATTTTTTTTTTTATAAATATTTTTATTCACCAAATTTCATCTCATTTTTTTAAATATCTTTGCCTTTCATTAATAAAGGAAATATGGGGATTCCCTATGCGTGTTCTGGCACCTTGAAGGTATAGGGTTTAGGGTATAGATAAAAATGGTTTATATTTTGTCATCTTTGATGAATGACAGGTTTATGGGTGTCGAGTATTTTGTCACATTTTATCATAAACATGTTGATACAAAACATGTGTTTTTTTGGCTACACAATATGCTCACAGGAAATGCATCAAGCGTTGGTACCATAAAAAAGGAGGAGATTCCAAATGTGAATTGTGCTGTCAGGTTTCATGAATTTTTATTTGGCCATGTTTTTATTCTTACTATCAACAATTTCATATATATATTCTTACGATCATTATTATCCTCCACTAATATTCTGAACTGGAAATGCATTCATAATTATTTTTTCTGAACTGAAATATTGTGGATTTGAAATCGCAGGAATACAAGGCGAGAAGGGTTGAGTGAATGCCAAGAGGATGTCCAGAAATCCAGATGAGTTAGGTAAGTACCAAAATTCTTACTCTATCCATTCTTAGGTCACCAATGTGTTGGTCCCTGTTCCCATTGATATAATGATAATAGGGAATATTTTAGACTTAATCTCTTCACGCTATAGTTATATTCTCGAAAGGAAGTCTCTAAAATTTATTGACTAAGATTACCATTGTTAATTTATGGATGGATGTTTATTTGTTTAATTAGGATTACCTATCAAATGGATAGATGTTTATTTGTTATATTTGGGTCACTTTGTCGAAGACGAGAAGGGTTATAGTGATCATCGCTCTTGCGACAAAAAAACTGACGAAAGTTTTCTTCCATCGATAGAGCGATGAATACGGGGTGTATTTAGATAAAAATTGAAAAATTGAAATTTTTCTCTTGAAGTTTGCGACGAAATAGTACATTCATCGCAAGTAGTCGTCACAATATTTTCAATATGTAGTAGTGAGAGTTAGGAGATGAGCCTGCCCAACTCCGCAAACTAGCTGATGTGCCCAGAGCTCACCTTCGGCGAGCACAAGATGAGAAAGACTAGGCCAGAATGGCCCTGAAACAAGCCCAAGAAGAAATGGTAGAGCAATGCCTGGTCTCACAAAAGGAGAAGGATGACCTTCAAGCCAAGTTTGAAGAAGAGAGGGCGCAGGTCAAGAAAAAAAAAGAGTAGTTGCTCGCAAAGCAGCTTGGAGTCAAAGAAGCAGTCGACAGAGCACTTCACTTTGTGACGGGATTAGAGCCAAAGGCAGAAGACCGAGTGGAGCATCAAGTAGCATAGCTCGTGGAAGCGATCCAACAACTTCAACAAAGAATAGAAAACTTAGAGTTGCAAATAGTGCCCAACACTCCGCCAGATGTACAAGATCAAAGAGAAGCAACTGCTCGAAGTGCAGTTGAGAGAATCAAGGCCCTCGCCATGGAATGTAAAAAACTAAGCGATCACTGTGCCCAGACTTATGAGCGACTCACTGAGGACCCTGAACTGAAGGAACTGGAGTCACAGATCAAGGAGGCAAAGAAACAAGTAGAAACAATACAGACATAGTTAAAGCCCTTGTCAGCCATTGAGAGGATGAAGCGATCCCAAGAACAACACACTGCTCAACAAAAATTCTACACCATTCAGAACAAAGTCATGGAAGTGACTCAGAGGCTCCAACCAACACACAATGAGGCTTGACAACTATTCAAAGAGATTGAAGGTCGAGGAGCAGAACTGGAGAAAGTCATTACTGCAGCTGAACAACGTTTAGAGGGACCTGTCAACGAAGTAGTAATACAAGAATTCACTGAGCAGGAGGCCGTGGCGCAACAATAGGTCGAAGCATCTTGAGCCAAGATCGAGGCTTTTGAAGCAGAGCTACCCAGACTAGAGTGATTCAGGATGAGTCACAGGTGAGTGTTGGGGGCTTGTTGGCCCTTGACCAAGTTTTGAGGATCCTTGGTCATGTTTGACCTACTTTTGGGTCTTCGACAGGATGTCTAAGGCAGAGCGCAAGTCGAAGAAAAGATCGCGGGATATCGCCCCCTTTTTAGGTATTTTTGGGTTTTGGGCTTATGTAACAGGTATGGGGATGTTGGGCCATGGGTTTACCTATGTTTAGGTCCTTTTTCTAATGTATAAATAGAAAGCTAGGCGATGTAGGAAGTAGTTCGATCTATGTGATCAAAGAAAGGCTAAACACTGTGCTAAGTGCAACTTGAAAGTTCTCTATGCATGCTATGTTGAGAACTTGTAGACTAAGTGCAAGTGATTGTAAGAGACCGTGAAGAGGCTTTGTGCTGTAACTCAGGGAAGGAGGATCTAGCGAAGTGCGCACATATATCCTTTCCTCTGCGGAGTAAGATATCATGGCTCTGTGCATGTATAAAATTGACAAAAAGAAATAAAGAAGAAGAGTTGGTGGACATAGCCGCAGGGTGGGGGTGAACCACATTTACCTCGTGTTGTGGTTGCTTAGTTATTTATGGTTGTTCTCTTGTTTATGTGGTTAAATGCTTAGTGCATTGATCTATGCTTAGAAGAATCTAATGTGATAGCTTAGTGCTGAATAATCTGAATGAATGCTAGATCTGATCTATGTTGGTATGCTAAGTGCTTGAATCTATTGGATATGTGTGAATACTGCGTTGATATATTATTAGGGTTTAGTTGCGCTGTAAACTAAGACTGAATATTAATGAACTAAAACTGCTAAGTGATCTGTTAAGGTGTTACAATCACATATCTGTGTCCTAGATAAGGTTGCAGACATCTGAGTCCTGCAACCACCGCTGCCTTTACCACGGGTGAGACTTCATCTGCTTCACAGGTGTTGCTGAAAGGGTTGGTAGTTAGGGTTTTGTTGGTGCACTGTTGTAAGTGTTGAACCCTGGGTCTACCCCTATGCCAACACTAGGCCTTAGCTAAAATAATATATAATGTGCTATTAGAGCATGTCATCCTCCTGGACCAAGACCATGTCGATGGTCAAATCCACAACAACTAAATAAATTAAGAAATCTTGGTTATAATTAGGAGGCCGGAGCAGAGGGTAGGACATCAGGGCATTTAAACACTACAAAAGAGCACTAAGGAGCTTCATCCCAATAGAATGGGACCACTTTTTTCAAAATATGCATGAACCCTTTAGTGATCTCGACATAATTAGCGACAAAACACCGAAGAAAAATTGTTTTTCCCTGTAAGATCTGAAGTTGGGGTATTGTGCACGGGGGAGGAAATTGAACTATCACCTCAACCTTGAGAGGATTGACCATGATCCCTATTGTCAATACAATGAAACAAAAAATATGACCTCAAATCACACATAAACTGCACTTGTTGGGATTCAAGTGAATCTGATAGTAGCGACATCGCTCAAAGATTAGTCGTATATGGGAGAGATGATCAGATATCTTGCGAGAACATGATGACAGATCATTGAGGTACACCTTGAATATGTGTTTGAGGTCATGAAAAGAAAATGACATGGCCCATTGAAAGGTAGCTCCAACATTCTTCAGGCCAAAAGGCATCTTTCGATACGCGAAGGTACCCCAAGGACAAATAAAAGTTGTTTTATGTTGGTCCTCTCATTTGATTTGAATCTATTTATATCTCAAAAAACCATCCATGAAATAAAAGACTTCTCATCGCGCACATTCATCAACAATTTGATCGATAAATGGGGTTGGAAAATTTTCTTTCAGGCAAGCCTTGTTCAAATCGTGGAAATCCATACAAATGTGAATCGTGCCTTGTTTATTGTTGACAGAAACTGGGTTTGACACCCATTCCCTCAATTGTACGGGGTAGATAAAAACGGATTTGAGTAGTTTCTCTACTTCTGCCTTGATTGCTCCTGCTTTTTGAGGATTGACCGGACAAAGCTTCTGTCGGACCAGTTTGGCATCAGGATACGTCTTAATTTCGTGTTCGACAATTCGTGGGTCAATTCCTAGCATCTCCTCGTAAGACCAGGAAAAAACATCGCATAAATCCTTGAATAACTCAGTTTAAGTTTGAATCTCTTCGAGGGAGAAATCTTCTCCAACAAAAACATTCTCCACGATGCCAGTGGTTATGGAGATATCGATTGGAATCGTTGTAGAAATGATTTCCATGTTACCCTCGACGTAAAATCCGTGTGTATCTAGAGGATTGATAGGACAAGGGGTATCTCCTGTCATAGTAAAAAAAACTCTCATGCCTCTACTCTCCTAAGCTCAGGAAGAAAATATATCTATGATGTAGATCATCCCAAGGTTTGTCAGGAATAGTCATTGCCTCGAGAATCTCCTCATCCGAGGGCAAGATCAATTCTAAAGGATCTTGAATGGAAAGAGAATCTTGAGCCCAAATAGGCTCGATAACTGGATCTAACTCCCGTGAGGGAGCCATATCTAGGTTGGCCAAAGCTTGCTGGAAAATGTTGTACGCAACCTCAGTTGTGGATAAGGGCATAGCCATGCCAAGGTTCCCTATACCTTCCATCGAAGTTGATGGGGAAGGTAAAGTCCACGGGTCATGAAAGTAGCTCGTTCTAAAATATGACACTTGAAAGATTGCAACCTTCGGTTGGTCGGGAAAAACTGATATAAAATTTACATTGTTGGAATGCGACGGGTAATCAAAAGTGCCCATCAACGACGGAAACAAACTGACACCTAAGCTGATAGTGCCAGGCTATGGGTTATCATTCATCGAGACTGTGGAAGCCCCCAATGAAGGGTCAAGACGAGAGAAGGAAAACTGGTTGATGGTCACAATTCGACCCTCATGCGAAAAGCAAAAGACCCAAAAAACTGTGGCAACCAACGCATGCATCACATAATTCCAACTTTGTCCTAACAAAAGATTCATCTTCATCTTCGACAAACACAATTTTACCCCCTAAATGCATGGGAAAGGAAGGAATTATTTCGTGTGGTCTAAATTACCGACTGTCAAAATCCATAAGCAACGTAGGCGACGAAGACAACTCAATATGGAAAATGGCCTTCCAACACACCAACGAAATCACGCTAGTTGAGGCATAGTCATCAACCACTGTACAAAAAATGTTCCACATAAAGGATTTCGTTGTGTAGGTCACTACTGTCTAAAAGGAAACATGGTGAGGAAGAGGATGTTTTAGGTCGGTTGGATCGAAAATGATCGCTCCTGGGTTACTAGTCCTTGCCACTCCCAAGGCGAACAACAAAGATTTTCTTTGTGAGGGGAAACTCTAGAGGACCTCTAGAGAAGACATCGCACAAGGGGTCTGTTCCATATCCTCCACAACATAGTATTTCTGAGCATCCCTCACGTTTGGATTATGGGAAGCTTCTTAAACACACCTTTAGGATGCAAGTAATTGTTTCTACCACTTCCTTCTCAATTTGGATATGAGTCGATGGGTTAGTGGGCTCCTTTCTCTTCTTGACAAATTCTGACATTCCGTAGTCACGATTCCTGGTCAATAAATTAGCATCGATGTTCATCATGTAAATGTTCATGGCTAGGTTGTTAGTGTTAGGCGTGGGGGGTCCCTAACTGCCCCCTTCCATGCTTGTGGATGCAAAAGCCTGAGCCATATTTTGCCCTTGTGGAAAAGGGTTTGTCAACACAATAGGATGTTGCTGTACTAGTAGCTTCAAGGTTTCTACAAGCTGAGGGAATAAGTGATTCAGGTGGTATCCCGTGCAGAGATTACACAGATACTTCAACTTCTTCTTCTTCGTTTCCCCCCCGCCAGCATTGTTGGCAGCCTTTTTATCCCCTCTACCCTTTTTGTTTTGTTGTTTCTTCTTTCCCTCGGTCTGTTGGTTAGCCTTGGGATTCATCGACTTCACACTGTGTACATCCAATGTCTGGGTAGGGGAAACAACTGAACTAGGAGTCTGGCTGGCCACAATCTGTTGTATCAACAATTATTGCAATTGATTTGACAACAGATCCATGGAATTGATTTGTGTTGATCCCACAATTCCATTGGCATGGGGCCAAAATTTTGTTTTCCCTTATCGAGAGTAGACCATGGTGCATCTGGCAATATCTTGTAGAGCATGCAAGACTGAGAGTAGAACAATTCTAGCTGTTGGGCTCTAATAATAACCTCCTCTTCTGAAAACACCCTGGAAGTTGCTACATATTTGGATATACAGGGAACCAAAGACTTCAAGAAACACTCAAGAAAGAAAGTAAGAGGGACCATTATCTTAATCAATCTCTTTCTTCACCACATTCTCGGATATGATCAGAGATGTGGTCGACCTTGGTTTTCTCAAAGTTGGCCAATAGTTCGGTGTCGGCATCATATCTCACAGGTAACTGGAAATGGTTCAAGAATACCATCGCCAAGTCATTAAAGTAAGAGTACCTCGAGTCTTCGAGCTCAATATATCACTCCACAACACCCCCTATAAGAGTGCATTAAAAAAGGAACAACTGAACGAAGTCGTCTTTCAGGGAGTTTGACGAGCACCACAAGTGAAATGTAGTCACATGATCACCTGGATCTTCACCAAGATTTCCCTCAATTTTTTGAATATTCAAAGGAAACATAGTCGTCATGGGGGGCCAATGCGGATCATGATGGATCGAGTCATTCAATAATCTCGATAATTCTAGCAAATGTAGGGTTTCCAGAAAGGGTATTTTTGGTTGTGAATTATTTACAGGAAAAGAGGGCCTGGATTTTGACTGGCACCAGGTTGCCAAGAAAATTTGGAATGATGGCGAGGGTTTTGGTAGCAACCATGGCCTTGACCAACAAAAGGAAATTGCATCTATTGAGGTATCATCAACTAACTCCTGAAATTGGACGACATAGCCTATGAAGGGATTTCTCTATGTCCTGTGTTCCAAGGACCATGGTAGGATATGTCCCCAACCAATCTGGCAGGCATAGATACGGATCCTTTTCCAGGGTTCCAATAAGTATGGAAGGGGTTACCCCTGACTGACATTCCTTGCGAGGGAAACAAGCCCTGCCAAGGATTCCAAAGACCTTGTGTGGAGTATACTCTAGTCGTCGCTCCCTGTTAAGGAATGGTACCTTGCACCAGGTTCTGTTGACCAAAGCTGGGGTTTCCCCCAGTCAAGAAAGAGGTTGAATAAAAAGCATTGTTCCCAAATGAACCAAACAAAAAGAACATCATAGATACCACTGGTGTTGTATAAGGCAAAGGTCCTAAACTACCTCCACCAAACAAGCTATAATTAGCATTATGCCCAATTGGTTGTTGAAAAGAACCACCGAGCGAAGGGGACAGAGGAGGTATATGACCCCCACTGTAAGGAATAACATTAAAAGGGGTAGCAGTTCCTGCATTTGACCCTTTCAAGAGAGTGTTTGATCTCCTTGGCCTCAGAACCATGGTATGTAAGGTAGAATAAGTAAGAACCAAATTCGTATCAAAGTTGAGCATCCCATATGAGAAGGGAGCACCCGTCGCATTCTGAGTAAATGGAACAGTGGTCGAAGACGTTAAAGGTATTGAACCACTGCCCGAAGTTGTGGGAGTCGAGACAACTACGGTCCTGACTGGAAAAGGTGGGGGAGGAGGTAGGATTCCCCCTCCAGTAGTAGCCATAACGGGAGTATAGGGACTCCCAAACGAATTAGCGACATTCACTTCCATTTTCTCTCATCGAACTAACTGGCGCTCAGAAGATGTCACCTCGGGAGGGACAATATGAATTAAGATCAACGCCGATAAGTTGGCTATCAGAGGATTGGCTGGCCTGAAACCTTTTGTCTCAAGGTCAGAAATGATGGATTCCTTCGGTGTTGGAAAGTATCCCCTCGGAGTAGGCTCGGGCATATTTTCCTGTGGCCCGGTCGCTTTGAACAATCCTTCTTGATCAATTCCTCGCCTCAATGGTGGCGGAGGAGGCTCCAAAGTAACCGTTGATAGGCCTTGAAACCTTCACGACCGACAGAGCTGTTGATATTTCACTTTGTGAAATGTTCAAATGACATAGTAAGGCTTGACTAGCATGGAACACAAAGCACACACTAAAACGTTTCCTAAATATAAATCAAGAAGTTGACTAACTAGTGGGAAGGATGGTTACTCCAATCGACACTAGAGAAACTAACCAGTGCAAGTGAAACTCAAACAAGGAAGCACCCTCTGGGTATACTCTGCGAAGCACGATCCAACGTCCGCCCTAAGTACCATGATATACCCCCATAGTCACCTGTTTAAGTCCGTAAAATATGGGCAACTAGGTTTCTAGCTCGTAGTCAGTCACTAGGCAGTTACAATCGACATTCGTACAAATCATAATGAGTAGGATAACAAGTCTGAAGCCCTTCAAGGGTGTCGAAGGAAATTGGACTGGAAGACAACTGAGGATCTTGAACGGATTCAAGGTCCATGAAGCTCTGTAGGCAAATGCGATCGATATTTTTCCGATAAAGACCCTCAATATACAATCCCCACTATGCTTAGTCCAACTTTGGAGGGGTTATATCCTTTTCCTTTCCTCACATGACCTCGTGTTTATCCCCTGTGTCAGAGGGGGGTCCAAAATAACTCTTACAACGCTGGAATCAAAACACTCCCTATATTAGACTCCAGTGTTTGTTTTAAAATGGCATTGAAGAGTTTCCTCTTCACACCTAATTCAAGGACCTAAAACCCTAAACTAGTTGGTGAATCCTACAAACAAAAAGTCTAATATATTTTAAGTTAAGCATTAATTTTAAGGCTTGATTTACCCAAAGGGTGTGGTCGTGCAACTGATGGTGTTATGAAGAGACGAATAAGGTAGAGAAATTTAAAGCATTTGAAAGCAAAAAGATACTTCAAACTTAAAGCAAAGCTTGTAAAACTCTTTCTAAAATTCAACTTTTCTAAACAATGTTTCAAGATCTTGTAATTAAAAGTTTACTAAAAATTGATTTCGTTTGACTAAGAAAAACTACTTGTAATTCAGGAAATCGAAAAGAAATTTGAAACTAAGACTCTTTTTTCTTTTGCAAACAACAATCTTGACTAATTTACCAAACTAAATGAAACAAAATAAATTCTTATTTTTTTTTTAATTTTTTTTTTGAACTGCTTTAACAAGAAAAAATGAAGTAATTTTTTATTTCATTTTTCAAAGCAAGAAACATGAATAAAGAGAAAAATTAAACCAATATTGATAAATACCCTAAGACAACTACAGAAACGCAAGGATTCAACCAAGAAACCAAAAGGAGGATCTAAAACTTGAGATTTCAATCTAAACCTTTTAGGGAAAACAAAAGAAAAATAAGGAACAAGTTAACCGAAACTTTAACCCAAGCCATGGCCAAAGACAGAGACTTTGACAAGTTCAAGAAAGTCCTAAGAAGCCCAAAATTCTATCAGGAAATAGACATACCTCTCCATGTTAAAAAACAATTTCAAGACACAGAGACGCAACCTGTTGCATCAACAACCCGACCCAAAATAGGGTGCGTACACCTCTGAGACTTTTCAAAAATAAAAATACTAGGCAGACTGATAGGGTAGGGAAAGCTGGTATGCACCTTGCGGATGACAAGAAACCCTTAAAATACTCAGTAAACTTGACTAAAACTCAAAAGGCAATCAAGAAGCCAATTAAAAACCCAAAAAACCTCCCTCTAAAACCCTAGAGAGACTCCCTAGTGGAGTCGCCAATTATTCTAGTGGGAAAATCCCCCTATAATTATACCAGGGTTTAAAGTATAAACAGAGCAAATGACTCCCTAAAAGTCAATCTAATTTCTACACTACCCCAAACATTCCAAAATAGATGAACATAAAACAATGAAAGAGTCAGTCAGAAACCATACCTTTTATCCAACGTTTGGTGTTGATCTCCTCAAGCTCTATAGCTCCCAAGGCTGCAAGTCTCCTCCCAAAGCTGCCTGCATCCACAACTACGAAAACAAGACTACAAGCATGTTATTTCTATTCATCGATTAGGGTTAGATATAAATTGTTATATATAAATAAAAGAAAAGACATAAAAACCATCATTTGGGACAGGGAAAAGAGATTCTTTTATTCATTAATAAAATAATGAAGCTTACAACCTTTGCAGGTTGATGCTCCATGAACCTGGTCCGAGCTCCTCTTAACAGTGCTCCAAGTGCACCTTCAATAAGCCTCTTCTCACAATCTATTGATCACCTCAAAGGGAAGGAAATGGATTGTATGGGTGAAAAGGGTCTAGAGAGAGAATGCTGAGGCAGTAACTCATAAAAGGCTACAAATTCTTGGGCAAGGAAGGAAATGGAATTTCGGTAGAGTTTGTTGATTAAGGTTGGTTGTCATTGATGTCAACCCTTGAAGAAAGCCCCGTAGCACAAAGGTTGGGTAATGGACCCAATATTTTTTGATGTAAATATGACTTGTTATTGTCTTGTCATGTTTGATAATAAGTAGAAATGGATGAACTCCAAATTGGTCCCCTTATGGTGAAATCCCTCATGGAAAGACACTTTGCGGATTGAGTTATCCTAGAAGTATGGTTAGAGAACCCATGCTTATTTGTGGAATAATGAGATGAACGACAGTGAATTTTTCAATGAAACTATCCTAAATGGATATTGCTTGTCATGCCATTTCCAGTGGTAAGTGGAACGTCACATAACTGCTCACGGTTAGAGAGTTATGGCCATGCAAAGTTGGAGAATCCAGGTTTGGGTAATGGACCCAGGTTTGTTTGATGGATAACTGTATGAGTTTTGATATATTTTTAGGTAATACTATTCTATATGGATAGTACATGTAATTCCATTTTTGGTGGTATGTGGAATGTTACATAACTCCTCATGGTTTGAGAGTTATGGCCTTACGAAGTTGGAGGACCCTCATATGTCATCTAGAAGCCCCAAAAGGTCAAAGTAATCAAAGTGGTTTAAGAGATT
>JZKD02S2269949.1:369984-381882 GCA_000966675.3 Picea glauca | reverse complement strand
GGTAACATTTTTCAGCTGAATGTTGTTTCGGTCGAAAGAATCTTTCGACTGAAAATATATTTCGTCCGAAAAATGTTTTATATAGCACCCGCGCATCACCCCATTCACATTTTCCTGAACTATTTGAATGTTGGTTGATATAGATTAGTTTTAGTTGCTGGTTGGTTCTGGTGGACGTCGGCGCTGGTGGTTGGTGTTGGCGGTTGGTGCTGGAGGTTGTTGTAGCTTGCTGCTGTTCATTGCCGTTGGCCCAAGCAAATATATCCCTTTCCTAGTTAAATAATTTTTTAGTTATTTACAGTTTGTGTTTTAGAAGGTTGACAAAACCGAATTCGGCCCTATCCATGTACAAGGACAAGCCTAAATTCAGGTCTGTCCTTGCATATGGACAGGGCCAAATTTGGGCCTATCCATGTACATGGACATGGATGAATTTGAGCTTCTCACTATACAGGGACATGGCTGAATTCAACCCTGTCCATGTACAGAGACATGCCTGATTTCGTTGTCGCTGGTCCAGGTAAATATAACCCTTTCCCAATTAAATAATCATTTAGTTATTTATAGTTTGTGCTTTAGGAGGTTGACAGGGCCAGTTATTTTGTATTTTTGTGTGTGTATATATATATATATATTTGTGTGTGTTTTTTAATTTTTTTTAATTTTTTTATGTTAAATTATGTTTTTGTTAAATGTTGTAATTACTTTCAAATGTGTATGTGTAGAGGATGAGTTTAATGCGAGGGAATATAATGAAAGAGAGAGTGGGTATCATGAAGATTCCAATGTTGGTGAAGAGGGTGAAGGTGGATTCATGGGGCATTATCCAGAAACAAAAGATTACATGCCCACATCCACCTATCTCTCAGATGTTGGTGATGAGCTTCCTTGGGAAGGGTTTACTGAAGAAATGACCCTCAAACGATGCTCAAGTGTTAAAAACAAGTTGGAAAATGATTTGAGGAGCTTGGATCTCCCTAAAGAGAGTAAACAAAGCTTGGAGATTGTTTTTCATTCATTGCAAAACTTTATGGATGCATATCAAAATATGGGGCCAACAATTGATAGTTTTATCGATTTGATGAGAAGATGAAAGTCAGAGGTGATGGGCCCTGATAAATGAGAAGTAGTAAAAAATAAAGTTTCAAAAGAAGATGCATTTTCTATGTTCAATTTCAAAGAGGGTCCAAAGCAAAAGATGTTGAAGGTGCAATATTTTATGCACCCCAACATAGCAGGACATCTTTATAATATATTTTTTGCAACATATAGGAAGTTGTTGTGGAATGATGAGGTTCCACATTACTTTACTAGACACTTTTATGCAGAGTTTTTCATGGACATGCACCCTGATTATACCAGCCTACCGTCCAATTATTATGGGGCTAGTAAAGGACAAACATATGATCGGAAATGGGCATATCAAAATGAAACATTGGAGAGGCCTCCACGAAATTAGTATCTCGTTCAACAAGGGAATTTGTCTCACATTTAGAGTTGCAAGATACATCAGATGTTGGCAATGAGGCTAGGAGTGCAATCGAGAAAAAAATGGAATCAATTTTTTATGGTGTTGATGTTGGTTTGAACTGTCAAAGAGAGGAAGCCAATTCTCGAGCCAATTTTGTTTACAAACATATGAGGAGATAGATACTATGTAAGTAGAAGATCTTAAGGAGTATGCAAATTTTTTCCATAATGGTTGGAAGGTGTTAATTCATAATGATGAACCAAACATTAAATTGGTATGTGTTATAGTTAGTAAATTTTTTATGCATTTGAGGATAGTTTTCTTGTAGTTCTAGATATACATACATATCATTGTATCTTTAGAAATAATTGAGTTGTTATCATCATTAATTGTAGTTTGTTCACATGTTAAATGAATCTCAAGTAAATAGGGAACTTGATTCCACGAGTTTAAATTTCGATGGGTTGAATCAGGTATGTGTTTTCTAATATCCACATATGATCACTTTAGTTGTCCAATCTCCAATCTTTTGAATAATCAACAACATGAAATTTATGTTTTTGTATTAATGTGAACACATTGAATCCTAGATTTAGTTCTTAGTTGTGTTTTTCACAGATCCCTATTCAATCTCCTACTACTTGGGCAGGCTTGTCCCAATTCTCATTGGGAGAGTTTGAAGAAGGTGGGAGTTCACAGGTATCATTGCATGTTGAAAACAAATTTAATTATATATGAAAATTATGTCATTTAAATTATTAATTTAAAAGGAGAATGTCTGAAACAATATATAATTTATTTGTAACATCCTGCTCTTGCACACACCTGATTTGACTTATTCTTTGAGGACATTTATGTGCAAGTGATCCGCTTCATTATATGATTGATTGTTTCTCTTATGGGTTATGATGATGTTGTGGATATGATGATATGTTATTTGATTATATTTGAATTGACAGGTGCTATTGACTGGTTTCTCCTAAGTGTGCAGGACTCTGGACATATTGAGGATGCCGATGGAATTGATGGACTTCATTGGACTCCAGATCGAGTTAGGGAGTGGATTTTGTATGGTTTGAGTATTCTGTTATTGCATATGTGACATATGACTAGTATATTATGATGTTGATTTTGGATCGCTGACATGTTTCGTTGATGGATGCAGGATGACGATTACTTGCTAATCGGACTCACAGTTTGAGTAAAGGGGTCACGCACTATAACCATAGATATTGAGGGAGAGGTGTGGAAACAACCCTACCACAACCTACTAACACTCTTTTCGTGGCTCAAACTGTAGGTTAACGATTACCCAGCTTGAGAGATCCACGATATCGTGAGGGTAGACCAAGACAATCTCTCACGCAGACTCTAAGGGGTGTGCAATAACATAGGGCCCTTATTCCTTAGAGACACTTAGTCTCCAACAAGTTCTCTTTATAGAGTATTGACTCCAAGGGATGACGTCTACCAAAATCATTCAAAAGGTGAGTGGCACCCTTGGATCACATAGTGTGTCTTGAAGGGCACGTCACATAAATGAAACATGAATGAAGGTGAGTGACACCCTTGGAGCATGTAATGCATCTTGAAGGGCACGTCGCGGTTTTAATACTGGTGAGTCAATGAACCTAGATACCTAGAAAACAATATCTTATTTTGACCTGGTCAACCTTAAAATAAATGTTTCGTGAGTAAAGTTTAAAGGTTACAATTTTTCCCTTAAAAACAATTTTGCTAAGCCTAGTTGAATTTAGAGCATAGGTCTAATTGGGGTCTAAGGACTAAAACTAATTAATCAATTAAGAAAAATCAAATTAAAAATTAAAGGAGAAGGATTTTATCCAAAAAAAATTAATCGCTGGCTATGTGCAAAAATTTCTAATTTAGAACTTAGAACAAAAAGGGGAAACTTAAATACAAAAGGAATGTGGAACATAGTAGGGAATTTAGTCTAGAGAACCTTCCAATTTAGAACTCAACTAAGCTTTAAAAAAGGCGTCAGTCATTAAGGGAATCTGAGGGAATAAAGGGACATTGAGGAACGTTTTTAGGAAACCTTTTAGGTGGGTGAGGGAAATTGGAAATTTAATTTAATTAATTAAATGATTTTCTAGTGCAACTAAGAGATCAGGTGACAAGTGTACAACGGATAATTTTCCTAATAAAAATATAATAAAAAGAATTAAATGTGCATTTTGACAGCTAGTCACTAAGAGAACTCTATAAAAGAAATGGTAGAGGAGGGGAATGGATCAAATCCTGTATGTGTACGGTTACACTGCCAAATTTTACTCTTGACTTATTTTTCTTGTGGGAGTTCGGATACCCAACTCGAATAGAGAGTGGTAGCTCGACTTTGCTAGGCGAGCTAGGAGCTATCTTTCTCCGGTTTGTGTGTGTGGCCCCTTTGCATCTTGGGGGACTCAGGGGGAAGAAGAGTACCCCTAGCGTTGGCTGGGAGGTATCGGCGAGGTTTCAACAATTAGCAAGCAGGAGCTAGATGGAGAGCGAGCGCAAGACAACCACTTCAGATTCTGCGACTTCAGTTACGGTACGCGAGTTAAATTTTCATTTGAAAGTAGTTTTAAAAAATGTGAATTTGTATGTTGATAACAATTGTAATGGCTTCATGAAGCTGGATGAGTGTGCACTTGTTTTGTGTGGATTTGATAATGAAAAAACCATGGTTAATTTAAAATTTTGCGTATTTTTCCTTCACTGTCATTGGGTCATGCTTACTCTCTGTGCTTGAGTGTTTACCTCTTGTTCACTCATCTTGTGAAACTCATTTTTTGTCTCTGTGCCTTCTTGTTTCGCTAGTAATTAGTTTGCGATTTGATGCATTTTGCTCATTGCATTTTTCTTATTTCCGAAATTCTGCTCTCAACGTTTTTGGTTTCTCATTATACTTCCCGCAGAAAAAAAATGTATGTTGTATCGAGTGTGAGAGAGTAATGGCGTTGGGATCCTTTGTGCTTGACTGGTCTTCCTTGTGGGATCCTCCCTAGTTGTGACTTAGCGCTTAGTCTTGGTGTTGGTCTTGAGTGCTTGCTGTGTATTGTTGGTTCTTAGCTCATGGACTTGATAACTAATTGACAGTACTGGCGATGCTCTTTACACACAACCAATCGTGTATGCCCTATTTCAAACTTCAAACCTTTAGCTATTTATCTAGCAAGATAGCACAGATTAAGGTGCAGAGAATTGGAAGGCAGTGCTTGTGATATGGATGCTTTTTAACAGGACATATTCGTCCCTGTGGAACCCTAACGTGCAACACAAGTAGCTCCGGTTGTGGACAGTTATTTCAGTTACTGCTTGTAAGATTTAACAACTTTAGAGAAGATTCAAATATGAAGCTCTCGTAATTCAATTCCTCGGCCGCTAAGGATGACTCTATAGTGTTGATAATTTTTTCAACTAGTAACCATACTAGTTGAATTTCGGGAAAACTTGTGTATTTTCAGGGTCATGCATTTTAAGGGCAGTGCGACTGTGTGATCATGCTTTTTCCCTTTTGGATTTAAAACATTTAAAATTCTTTATACCGCGTTATTCATAAGAATAAAATGTGACAAAGAACTTGCTATGTGATAAGTAGTAGAATTTTATTCAAAATCAAGCAATATCTTGATTGTGATGCATGGACTGCCATCTAAGTTAGACAAGAATAATGTAATAACCAATTTGCAGTGCTATAAAGATTGATATTTTTAGTTTAAAAAAAAGCAGGATGAGATAACATCCTTGAATAAGATGCATGTACTACCAGATAAGTCAGAATAGAACAATCTAATAACCAACTTGCAATGTTGTGAAAGTTACATAAAAAATAGTAAGAGTTGATTGTGGATGTAAGTGGTGTTGCTTGGACGGTCCTTGATGATGTTGTCAGGCTTCGACCTGTATGTTGATTTGCGCTAGTGGATGAATGCGTTATGGGCCACCATCTGATCCTTTAATTTTAAAACGTACCTTGCTCAGTGCATGGAGAAGAGTGACACGCCTCCTTTTAATTTATTCCAAAGTCAGCCAGAATCTTTTACCAACATTTTGTTTTCTTATTTTACTCAGACTTTAATTACCACTTGCTCAACGCTCTGCCAGGAGGTAGTTGGCATTCCAGTTTTGAAGCTGAGCCCTGAGCCTTCGTTCAATTTCATGTCTCAATAAAGGTTCGCATGCTGCTTCCCTTCCACACCTCTAGAACCCAATTCTGGTGCGCTTGTCTAAATTCGGGCAGCTAACACTCAATCCCGATATTACTTACACTTATTTTCCCCTGCACTTTAATTAATAATACTTATAATTGGGAAGTTATCAAGAGCCTCAGGGAGATATTAAATTTCATTCCCTCTTAAACTTTATATTTCAGTCTATCATTAATCTAGATTAAAGGTTGGTTCAATTTAAATTTATTAAACTGTTTCCCTTCCTTACGATTCTGTTTCCCTTCCTTACGATTGGATCATTGTGCATATTGATCGATAAGTG
The DNA here is from genome assembly GCA_000966675.3 of Picea glauca. NCBI lineage: Eukaryota > Viridiplantae > Streptophyta > Pinopsida > Pinales > Pinaceae > Picea > Picea glauca. Next base: position 375,914 of record JZKD02S2269949.1, on the reverse strand, counting down.
AATATGTTAACCTGGCAATGGGTCCTGTGCTTACCTTGATATTGATGTTGATTATTGTAATTTGATAAATGATTTAATCGCGTGCCTGAAAGTTAAGTAGTTTTGTTTGCGCCTTAAAAATTATTAAGTAGATTATTGTGCCTCGACTCATGTCATTGCTGGATGGTTTTAGTATTTAAGTTTTCTTGCACCATGGAATTTTATGTTACATGAGTTGGTTTATTATAATGTTATTACGTCTTCATGATTGTTGATGATGTTATGTAGCTTAGTCAGATTGGATTTGATTGTGTCGTGTGGGATGTAGACACCTCCTTGTTCCTCAGAACAGTTGCCATCCTTGAGACCTTAAATGGTGAAAATCAATGGGAACCTGGGCTTGAGCGTTGCTTATGTGTCGTGGAGGTCCTAACCTTACAGGGTAAGAATGGGCAGGTTGTCATTTTATATTCTTTATTTGATGAGTGTTGTCTTAATTTGCTCCAAGTGATGTGCTAATATGCTATGCCTTTTACATTTATGTGTCGTGCGATATTCATTTATTATGATATCATTGAGTTGTGTCACTATGAATTTATTGTTGATGTTATTTTCCTAATGCTTTAAAAAAAAAAAAAATTACCTGTTGTACGACGTTTTTGTGTTGTAACGGTCGGGGCCATTACATTATCGAATCTTAGGGTATGGTGGGTATAATTTATTGATATTCAAGTTGGCACATCACATGTATTACATGTTTCAAAATTTAAAACTACAATTTAATGTATTAAAATCATTTAAATTTAATTTTCAAATGTACAAATTTGAAATGTGTTATAGGGAAATGTGGAGAAGAGAGTGCATGAGAGTGTGCTTGAACATAATGTGGATAAGAGAGTGTGGGAGATTGGGATTGAGGAGGATGCATCCATACCTGAGAAGGATGCGTCTATTCACGATGATTCTTAAATGTATGTTCATTGCATATTAGTGAGTTTTAATTTTTTTTTATGTTGGGTCTTTTATATATAAGTGTTCAAGATTATTTTTGTTGAATATGCTTATTTTTTTTACTTTTTTCAAATTTTTGTTTGATCAACTTTTTAGTTTATCCTTTTCTATTCATAGAAGGGTTACTCGACTAGTGTCTATATAACTTTTCAACACTTTGATCAATTATTTTGAAATATATCGAACTCCTATTGGAGGAATAGTTGCGAAGTGCAAAGCACATCGCCATATTCTCCAACCATGCCTCGGCGGCTGCACCGTCCGGGGAACCAAAGAACTTAGGAAATTTGACCTTCTCGAGCTCACGGTGAATGTTACCAGTACCGACCAGAGCGCGTGGTGGACCCTCAGGGGGTGCCGACGCTCTGGCCTCATCTATGTCCAAACAGATGATCAGTGCCTTAGACATGCGCTGAAAAGATCTCATCATTCCAACCACATAACCCACTGCTATCTGATCCTGCCCGACAACCTATTCGTCTCCCTGGGGGTTAGACCCCTCATGCGTGGATGCTACTGGAGGTGTCACGCCTCCTCCCTAGCACCTAATCGTCTGCCTCCGCGATGTCCTCTAACCATGATTACCTGCACAAATACAAGTCAACTTAATTAACAACATTATAATCAAATCATATCAATGAAATCTGTAGTGATCCCAAGTTGCGGGTTGAACCCGCTTTGATACCAAATGTAACGACCCCTTATTTTCCACTACAAGTGAAGCAGAAGTGCGGAATTGTTTTTTTGTTTGAAAGGCAAGATGGTGATGACAACAACAGTTAACCACAAAACTAACGACGAATGCAAGCACAGATTCCAGGAAATAGGCTACTATGACTCCATGCATAGGCACAAGGGAAACTGGGTGAAACACGCGTAGAACCACAAGGAGGAAAGACTACCCACTCGATGCAAACAAGACACACCTACAAGCTAAGAGAAAACATCCCCCTCTCGACACAACGACCTTGACGAACAAGACTAGACATCAAGGCACACACCAAATGCAAGAAGACGTTCCATCCATGCGTCTAAGGCAACTTACAATGCTCGACAACACTCACACAGAACGCACCGACTCCGACCAAGTTCTCGATTACCGCCATCCAATAGGGCGTGCCATGATCTCCTCATCAGGAATCATGCCGTCCCTAGGTGATAGATGCGTCAATAACCTTGGTACAACACATCCTATCTGGACCAAGGACTCTAGATAAATCTGACGTGCTAGGAGGCGAAACAATTGACACTAGACTGCACCCACACCCCAACAATAGGTAGACGAGACGCAAGAGGACGACATAAGGAAGATGCTAACCAACACAAGACTTCGTCAACAACCCACCATTAATCATGTCTAAAATAGTCAATACTGACCGTCTAATTTAACATTAAAAACGTATCAAGGAGCAAGTCAAAATCATAGTTGGGTCATCCATGTAACATCAATTTAACCATAAATGCAAATCAAATTTAGCCAGCTTAATTAAGTTAATACTAACACTATAACCATAGTTACATTCTAATTGAAAAGTCAGTTTAATCAATGTTAAAACTAAAGGACAAGACTGTTCTAATTTAGTTAAAGGGATGTCTAAACAATTTAATGGCTATCTAATCAAATGAAGAGGTTGTCTAAATATGCTAATCATATGTTGTATAAAGTAAATATAACTTCCACTGTTGAAACTAAAGTATACATTATTCATGGGATGTCAATTAAAAAAACAGAAGACACGTAGATGACAAGTCAACGGGCTAACTAGGTAAAACATGACCCGAATTAGAATGCATTTCAATCAAATTAGAGAATGGTTGTCAATAAGTGACAAGCGTTAACACAGGCGAGAGTTAAATACCATCAACTCAGGAATAAAAAAATGACAACGCAGTCCTGGCAGGCCATCAATAAATGAAATGTACTCCTAAAAATGGTAACAAAGCGGACCCAAGGTAAGTCCGAACACAACGCAATCCAAGTGACCAAGTGCCCGACACACAGGCGACTAAGGCTGTCTCAAAAGAAAAAAAAAACATGAACAGACACACAACCCAATGGAACTATAAAATCGCAGTGGTTAAAAACATAATCGTAAAGCTAGTAAATACAATTGCAATGCCATTAAGCAGGTCGTTGTACCTTATTCACCACGGAATGGAATGCACCAGAAGGGAATTACATATTTTCTGTCATTGATAAATAAGCAAATCACTATACATTAATGAAATATAATTTCGCATTGCCATTAAATACAAATCGTAAATGCCATTAACTAAAATCGTAGACATAATAATACCATTTCCTTTCACTTAACTAAGAAATCAACAAGGATGTGACACAATAAAGAAATTATGATTTCACTCAAGGAGCAGCTCGCTATCAAAACGTCTTCAACGAATTTAAAACCATAAAAAAATATATAAAAACACAATTAAAATTTAAGGCAAACAGTGGCCATTCAACAACAAAATGAAGTCATCATTAAATGGCAATTTCGTGGTCATTCCAGTGGAAAACTCAGTCATTAATTAAGGGAAAATTCGTGGTCATTCCAGCGACAAACCCAGTCAACATTTAATGGCGAAATTGTGGTCCAAATCATGGTCAAAAATTAAGAATGACATTAAAAATATATAAAATGTTGGGCGTATTTAAGGAAGTTTCAATAAAATGGTTTAAGAAAATAAGTCTTTGTGCATTAAATTAGAGAAAAATGTGAACCCTACATACTGCTGGGTGAATGCTAATAAATTAAAACTCACTTAAATTACAACGTTGCTAACACAACATGGAAACATAGTCTTCCAAGAAAATTATGTTATCAATTAACATAAGTTTACTTCCCTAAATGCTAAAAAAACACAGTCATTCGACAGATATATTCGCATCCATTCCGGTTATAAAACTCATTGTCCAAAATCCAAATACAATCGATGTCCAACAAGAACATTTCGGTACACTACCACACGATTTTCTATAAAAAATGATAAAGCTGTCTAAAACTATAAACATTGGCTCCTTATATAATTTGCTCATTATGAAATCGTACATGAAAAAAAAATCGAATTGTAGATCACAGTCACCATGTAAAATGGCAGTCAATAATTAAGGAATCTCAGTCAGTAAAATAAAGAAATCGTAGTCCATACACCAAATAAGCGTTGGGATTAGTGTAATAACGCAGACACATAAAACAATAAAACATAGACAATATAAGAGAAGAGCAAAGATCCATGGGAAAATTCATTGAAATGATCGCAAAGGTTCTATCATCCCAAGCACAGAGAAAATCCAAGGTTAAGCCCTTAAGGTGTGGAGACAAAAACAAGCGCAAAGATAAACCAACAAGGATGCAAATAAATCCATAGGCAGAGGTACTTTTGCTAGAAGGCGCAAGACAAACAATTAACCAAGGACAAACAACAGAGTTAGATGGCTAACAGGAACACCCTTCACTCATCATCTAGGCACAGAAAAGCAGGGCGTTGAGATCCATAGGTCTATTAATGTTGAAGCGACGATCATAGATTAGGATCCTGGTCGACTTCTCAGGCAAGGACTGATGAGCTAAGGAAGAAAGGCAAAAACAACCACAATCATCACAAATCAATAAACCATATGGCGTTCAAGACATGCCGGGAATCGAAGGCCATGGGAGTCAATCAATCATCGAGCTAAAGACTATGGGAAAAGTTCAGTCATCAACTAGAATGCTCATACAATCATTTTCCTTACCCAATTAAACATGGAGATCTAAAATCATAAATCATACTAACAATCTACCATGCAAAAATAAAGGAAGCATATCGTTGCCCAATCACCCACTCCAAGTTGATGTCCTGCGCACTTCGTGCAAGTCCCTCTTGCCGACCGATGAGACTTCACCGGTACCTCCCAGCCAACGCTAGGGGTACTCTTCTTCCTCCTTAGCCCCCTAAGCCACAAAGGGGCCACACACACTATCCAGAGAATCAACTAGCTCCCATCTCGCCTCGCAAGGCCAAGCTACCACTCCTCACCGAGTTGGGTATCCCAACTCCCACAAGATAAGTCAATCAAGTATAGATTTCTACAGTGTAACGTTATGCAAAACAAAAGCGATCCCTCATCATTTTCCTCCCTCCATTATATAGAGTTTCGAAGTCCCTTACTTTCCCAAAATCCCATTTTATTTAATGTTTAATAAATTAATTCATAAGAATCCTCCCCTTACATGTGTCACCCATCCCCTTCAATCCTCCATAAATTAATTTCATTAATTGATTAATTACCTCTATTTCCTCACTCACCTAAAGGCACTCCTAGAATCGCTCCTAGGTCTCCCCATATCCCCTTACAAGTTTTAATGACTTTCCCCCTTATTAATTTACTAGTTGATTTTAAATTAGAAAGTTCTTAAATGCTAGATACCTTACTAAGTTAGATTATCTGCCTTTTCCTTGAGTTTCCCTTTTCTTTTTATGTTTCCCGCTTTTTCCTAGTTTCCTAATTATTTTAGATTTCTCTCTTTCCCCTTTTTATTTAAACTCAAAAAGACATGTGCAGAAACTTACCCTTTTTCCCTTTCTCTTTTTAATGAATACATTTTTACTTAGCATAATATAGTAAAACAATTATTTCCCCTTTTAAAATTTTATCCCAAAAGAATTTTATAAATCAATTTAATTGCTTACCCCCTTCTTGTAACAAGATTAATGAAGATTATCATTATTATTTATTTTATTTTTATATATAGATATTTTTATTTTTATTTTTAAATAAATAGATAAAATTTTACCACCAGTATAATTTAGACCTAGACTTTATTTTCCTAAGCTGGGTCAAATTTTATTAGGGGAAAAGTTTTAAATCTTCCTTAACATGGTGTTCATCCTAAAGCCATCTAGGTTTATCCAAATATTAAATAACAACGCGACGTGCCCTTCAGGATGCACTAGGT
>JZKD02S2269949.1:315275-349309 GCA_000966675.3 Picea glauca | reverse complement strand
ACATAGAGTTAATACACAACTTAAAACTCATAATGCAACAAAGAAAATAGATTAAACACTTTTCTTCTTAAAATAGTTGTGGAACCAACTGATTGGGATGGATGTTCCACCCAACCATAGACTTGTTTTTCTATATCTCAACGATAAGTCAACCCCTAGTTTGGGATAGGAATCCACAAAAGAGGGTGGTCTCTCACTGTCCACTCACAACTCAAAAAATCCCACAACCCACTAGCATTCTCCTACAACTAGTCCTATTTTACACCAACTTTCTTCCTCTCGACCTACCCAACTCAAGGAATGTACCCCTTTACCATTATAATTCCATTGGGTGTCCCATTTGTTTATCAAGGTATCTCTAGCACAAGTAACCATGAATCTCACTTTTGGGAATTCAAGGGAACTCACTGCTAGGAAAACTACCAGGAAATAAATAGCAACAAGCTTTCTTCTCTAGTGCAACTCTCACAGGAGTTCACTCTTTATGCCTATCAACCCAGTTCTTCTTCAATCCTGACAACTTGCTTCTTCAGTCTCCAATAACTCCAAAAAAACTTCAAAATTTGATTTCCATTGTTGTTCCATCTCCAGATCTCTTCTTCGGTTGTTTTCTCCTTCTTTTCCCTACAAAAACATGACTCTCTAAAATTTCTCCCTTGGCCATACAAATTTTCTCCTTTTTCATGTTTGCTTGAATTCCACTCTTCCCTACAATGATTTTACTTCATCCCCCATGCTTTTAATAACTATGGGATGTGACTCCTTGCACCCACCCTCTTATAGACATTCAACGATTGGATTTGGGAACATTTAACAACAAAAATATAAGGTTCACTCAAAACAATAAAATAGGGAAAAAGGATTTGGGAATTAAACTCATGAATAAAAAATCCCCTTTTTTATACCCATCCTCTCTTGTGTATTAATCATCCCCCATCTCTGTCCATGTCCCCCTAGCAGATGGCATCACATTTTATTTATTAAAATTTTGAAATACATTTCACATATTACATCGCTTGGCCAAAACCATACATTATATCTATATTAAGCATTAATTAAACCACAGATTATAGCGATGAAGTTACATTCATGTCACATTGTTAAACTTTAAAAAAAAGTGGATAGGTGCTCCATTTTAGGCGCATTTGTGTATGTTGGGTTATTAAGCACACCGATTAGTTTTTGATTTTGTTGAAAAAAAAAACTATATTTTATAATGAAATGTCTAAACCTAGTTTGATGCTTCTTGCATATAGATTCCATAGTACACTTATTGTCTAATGATGCACCATTGTTTGTGATATCACAAAATATTGAAACATTAATTGGTGCATCTATATAAGGAATGCACCAGGGCGCCTTCTATGGGTGCACAACAATACACTTTTTTATTTTTTTCCTTTTTAAATAAAAAACAAATTTCATAGAAAAATGTTTAAGCTCATTCATTGCATTGTAAATAGTTGTGCATCAGTGCACTTATAAGTTTACGATGCACTGTTTAGAGTTTGTTTAAAATTAAAATAAACCCATTTTTCTCTATGAATTAGTTATAACAACTTTTGAGGCACTTGGTTATTGAATTCACTAGATTGCATCATATATATGGGCACATTGGTTCAATTTATACAATTTAAGTGCACTAATTTAAAAACCTCTGCTAGCAATCTTTGGTATAAATGGACAAGGAATATTTTTTTGGGGGGGGTTCCACAAAAACTTCCACTATAAGGTATTTTTTGTGTAATTTTTTTATCACTAACTTCATAATGATGGTAATACAACAATATATGGCTATGAATAAGATGCTACTTTGACACTAAAACATGCATAATATGATATAGTAAATACACCATCAATTCATGTGACACTCTAGTAATGCCACGACAATGAAAAACCAATGATCTATGATGAAAATCAATACAAAACATAATATATATTTTTAAATATTTTGAGCATTGTAACTACAATGCAACACAGAAGCAACATTGACACAAAACTAATGCAAAAATGCACTGTAAAAATCCAACATGCACTAGAAAAAGAACTCAACTAGAAAGGTTGAGGGCTATAGAAACATAAATTGACAATGCTATAGCCTTGAATTGTAGTAATGAAAGTAGCTCCACATTAAATAAAAGGTTTAAGCCAAGGAATAAGGGAATATTCAATTCAAAGTCATTCTCATCCACAACCTTGGTCATGGTATAAGACCCATGTTAGAGTGGTTTGAGGTTGCTGTGGGAGCTTATGATTCACTCTTTATGCAAGTGTAACAACACCTTGTTATTAACCTAAAACTTGTGTGGAAATCAATTTTGATTGTGTCACTGCTTTTACTTGGCATTGGATTTCTGAAAAATATCATGAACTTGTTGTTGGATCCATTCAATAAATTTGGCTACTCTATTTACCTTAGTTTGAGCATGGGAGGACTCTTCCTATGTAGATATAATAGGCAAATATACATCGATTAGGGCCAATGATTAGAAGTTAGGCTCACCTAAAAAGGTTTATGGCCAATAGAGTTGCGAAGGGCCCTATTACAAATATTTTGAACATAAGGAAGGATTGTATCCCATGTTTATGGATGCTTGGAGATTTTGAGGATATGCATGATCATCATGTTGACTACCTTTGTCTGTCCATTAGTATGGGGGTGGGAGGAAGTTGGTTTGGTTAACTCAGTGTCCATCATTGAATAGAGCCTAAACTGAAAAGTATTGAGGAAATTGTCGTCCCTATTGAAACAATGGTCCATGGCATCACAAAATGAACCCAAGAACGCTTGAAGAAGAGATTAGCAGTGGATTCTATCATGATAATCTTCCTACAGGGTGAAAAAATGACCATCTTAGAGAACTGGTCAACAACCACAAATATACAATCATTACCATGCTTGGTTGTAGGCATATTGGCATATATTCCATGGAGACTAACTCCTAAGGATTTGCTAGAGTAGATAGAGGAGTATGCAACCCATACTTATTGATGGAAAGTTTCATGATAACACATGTAGTACATGATTTTATATACCTATTGATGTCCTATCAGAGGTTTGGCAAGTCGAAGCACTTTGCAGTATTTTCACTATATTCTCCACACTGAAGTGCCCTAACACTTGACTATAATGTACCTCCAAATAAACTTCTCACACTTTCTTGAAGGAATAAAAATATGACCCAAATGGCATAGAAGTTCATTCTATAGGTAGAATTTTTGAATTGGTTTACTTGCACCTAGTGTTTGATATGTAGTAGTGAAGACATGGTCTTTGTCATACAACTAGGGCCATCCGAAATTCTTATGTCCAAAACAGTTAAGATATATGGTTAGTGCCACAACTAGAGGTTGGATGAGGCAATACACAAATCTGTTTGTGCTGCCTTTATTCTACTTGATGTTCAAGTGGAATTCTTGGAGGTATGTGGACACTTATGATTCTATTCATTTTTCAATTTTCCTTGCATTTGGATGAATTGTAGGGGCTTGTGGTCCATGTGTATGATATTTCCTTTATGATAATATAATGCTTCCAATACCAACATAATACATGATGGAGTACATATTCTTTTCGTAAGTGAGTGATCTAGGTGGATATCGATGGCCACCCACCTTTTCCAACTGGCTCAAAACAATTTTCTAGAAATTTTGGTAATTTACTATTTTTAGCAGTTTTTAACTTCCGGGGCCATTTTGAGGGCCTAAATGAAGGTTTTTTGGGATAGAGATTCTCAATGATAGTAGAAGGCTCTGATTTATCCCCCTAAATGAATATCCTCGATGATACCTTTCCAACGGGCTATCGTGCACCCCAAATGAAGATCATATGCCAAAGTTATGCCTCGGGAAGTTGATACACCAAACTATCCAAAAAGGGGTCCACAAAACTGTTGGCTTTTCATCTTCCGAGGTTAGGGTTTTGGATTTTCTTTATGATAAAAAGGCCTTTGGAGCCTCATTGTAAAATCATCTTCTTGCGAATGCAATTAGCAGACACATCTCTTCTCAAAGATAAGTTGCCACCATTCTAGCGAGTCTTTCACTCTGTATTTTTACAGTCTTTGTACATTTTTTCTCATTAATAGAAAAATGTGTTTTACTATATCTCTATGTTTATGGTTGCATCTATGATAAATGTTATATTATTGGATATCTGAGATATCTCTGTACAATTCTTTATTATATCTTCGTTCTCATTTCGTGCCGAAAATAATCTGGATCAGTGGTATTAGAGTTGGATGCTCTTGATTGTTTTTAGTGCATGTCCCCGACGAGGTCCGAGTATAGCAAGTTGGGTCTTGATATTGTCTCTCTTGAATACAATCTCTCTCGCATGTCCAAGAAACCCTCCATGGCAGAAGAAAAGAAAAATGACAGAGCAGACGATTCTATTAATCTGTTGCTTGAGCAAGCTCTCACGCGACAGAGGGACGGAATGATGGAGAATTTTTCCCACATCCTTCAACGCCTACCGATAAAAATAGGCACATCTTCATCAAGCAGACACTTTGGAAGTACCTCTCCTTTCAAGGTACAAGTTAATTTTGATATTCCCATATTTGAAGGACAGATAGATGCAGATGGCTTAGAAAAATGGTTAAATCTGCTAGAAGGTTATTTCTCTGTTCATAATTTTTTCGATAGGGAAAAGATCACCTTCGCAATCCTTAAGGATCTCCCCCATGTCAAACATTGGTGGGAAATTTACTGGGAGCAAAGTTCCACAGAGGAGTCTGGAATATATGGGCCCGAGCCCACTTGGGATTTTTTTGTGGATGCGGTAAAGGAACAATATTACCCTGTTGGAAACTATGAGGACCAGTACATGAGATGGAACACACTGGAGAAAGAGAGGGGCCAAGAATTTCTGGATTTCACCAATACCTTCCATACCTTTCACACCAATATGGGTATCAAAGACTTCGAACGACATTTGGTTCTGAAATATTGTGGGGCTCTACACAGATACATCCAAACTGAAATGGATTTTCTGGACATCTCATCACTCGGTGCTGCTTATCGATATGTTGTTAAAATCGAGCAAAAATTTAAGCACCATAACAAATGGGAGTTTGGGTCTGCAAATATGCAACAACCAAAGTATGATAAAGACGACCCTAATAAACAGTCTCTCGAAAACCAGTCCAAGCCACGGGAAAATAAGGGTCATGGGAAGACAAAGAAGGACACCATAAAATGGTGCGATTTCCATAGAATCCCTTGGCACAACACCAATGGATGTCTCTCAAAATAGTCATTGGTGGCTGAGATCAAAGACAAGGAGTCGAACCCTGATTCTGAAAATACTGGTAAAAGATAGTTCATCGATGCAGACCCCACTGCTATTGTCGCGACCACAATAATTCAACCAGAAGAACCGACAGATCTTGAAGAGGGGGAGTGCCTTTTTCATTTACATATGTGGTTGAAGGGGACCCCGCTACATTTTATTGTTGATAGCGGAAGCCAGAAGTATCGCATCTCAGCAGAGGTTGTCAAACAGTTGGGATTGTCGACAACACCACACTCGCATTCATACAACATTGGGTGGCTTCACCAGGGACGATATCTCCATGTCAACCAACAATGTCAATTGTCATATGACATCTAACCCTTCAAGGATGAGGTATTATGTGATGTTGTCCCACTGGATTTCTGTGATGTTCTCTTGGTCTAACCATATATGTGGAAGCGCCATGTTGTTTACGAGTCTCGACCCCGCAGTGTCATTGTTTCTTTGGGGGGTCATCTCTACAGAATACCATAGGTATTTTCGACTACTGTTCCACCTAAAAAATGCCGCAAGGTAGTATCTCATACTACAAAATTTAGCTTCTTCACAATCTTTTCAAAAGGTGAACAAAAGGATACTGCAACCAGTACAACCTCGGCCCAAACACCTTCTATCCAACAGAAGCAGGTCGACAAGATTGCAAAAAAGTGGAAAGATTCCTTCTACACACAAGCATCTCATGTATCCAGACTGGTTAAAAAGTTCCAACCCTTCTATCCACAGGTTCGTGACAACCTTCAACAAGCTAAGCAACACAACTTCTCTAACAAGGCAAGCAACTCATCAAGATGCAGATTCAACAAACACTTTTCCCTCTCCCCTGGGCACTCAACGCAATGGATACCATTGCTTCCTAAGGAGGGAGGATTGATCCAGGTGGATATCGGTGGCCACCCACATTTTCCAACTGGCTCAAAACAATTTTCTGACAATTTTGGTAATTTACTATTGTTAGCAGTTTTTAACTTCCGAGGCCATTTTGAGGGCCTAAATGAAGTTTTTTTGGGATAGAGCTTCTCATTGATAGACAAAGGCTCTGATTGAGCCCCCTAAATTAATCTCCTTGATGATACCTTTCCAACGAGCTATCGTGCACCCCAGACGGAGATTGTATGCCAAAGTTACGCCCCTGAGAAGTTGATACACCAAACTACCCAAAATGGGGTCCACAAAATTGTTGGATTTTCATCTTCTGGGGTTAGGGTTTTGGATTTTATTTATGATAAAAATGCCTTTGGAGCCTCATTGTAAAATCATATTCTTGCGAATGCGAGTAGTGGACACATCTCTTCTCAGAGATAAGTTGCCACCATTCTAGCGAGTCTTTCACTCTGCATTTTTACAGTCTTTGTACATTTTCACTCATTAATAGAAAATTGTGTATTATTGTATCTCTGTGTTTATAGTTGCATCTATGATACAATTATGTTATATTATTGGATATATGAGATATATCTGTACATTTCTTTATTATATCTCCACTCTCATTTCGTGCCGAAAGTAATCCGGATCAGTAAGGTACTTGCAAACACTAGAGAATGTCTCACTATGAAAGGCCACAAAATGTCCATGCTAAGTGAATATTGCACCAATAACATAATATGAAGCATCTGTCTCAAGCTCAAACTATTGTTGTAGGTCTAGCAAAATAAATTTTGGTGTTGAATAAAGGTCAAGTTTCAAATCTTTGAATGTTTCTATCATGCTTCAACATAAACAAACTTGTCTCTAGCTCCACCCTTGGTCACTTGGCTCAAGGGACAAACAATATGGGAGAACCCCAACGTGAACCTACAATATAATTTGGTGAGGCCCAAGAAGCCATGGATATTTTTTAGTGTCTTTGAGGATGGAAAATCATAATTGACCTAGATATTGGCTAGATCCACATCCACACCATTCTCATCCATGATGTATCTTAAATACTAAATTCTCTGCATGTTGAATGAACACTTCTCCAAATTGGCATATAATTTGTGTTTCTATAGGGTGCTCAAACTTACTAAATGTGTGTCAAATCACCCTCCCAAGTTCTATTGAAGATGAGGATATCATCTAGATATATTACCACAAATTAGGAATTGGTGAATGGCCACAAGGTATCATCCACAATCTTCATGCATATTATTGGGCCATTAGTGAAGCCAAAATGCATGACCAATCACTCAAAAAGAAATTCTTTCGACTTGAAGGTTTTCTTCCATACATTAGTTTTATCAATTAGCACTTGTTGGTAGTTAGAATTCAAATCAATATTACTGAAAAATTTGGCATCCTTGAGTTGATTGAGAATATCATCAATCTAGGGGATTGGATATTGGTTCTTGATTAAGATTTATTTTCCAAGGCCTTGTAATCAATACATAGTTTCCATGTCCCATCCTTTTTATGAACTAGCACAATAGGGCTACTGCAAGGTGAGGCGTTTGGTCAAATGTGTCCCTTTATATCAACTCTTGAATGTTGCATTTGATCTTCTTTATATATATAAAAGATAATTTTTATAATAGATCATTAGGTAGAGGAGCATCGAGTGTCAAATCAATTTCATGCTTTAACTAATAGTGCAAACACACCCTATACATGAGGAAAATATAATGTTGTATCTTCCACCATCTTGTCCACTTGATACCAATGTGTATAGATACCCCTTGCAAAGGCCTTGGTAGTCAAGTCATGAAGAGGGAAAATCTCCTAGTTTGAGAGATTACCTTCCTACATCGCTTAGCTATGATGAAAGAGAATGTAGTTGTTGAGGCTACCTTTGGTATTTTGTAGATCTGACCTCCCAAAGTAAAAATGACACTATGAGGCTTAGAATCATAAACAACATGACACTTTCACATATATGATTGTCCTAAAAGTAAATAAAAAACTTCAAGTAGGGAAACATCATGGAGTACTTCATCTTTGAAGGGGCGCTTGATATCATAATGCATGTTGCATTATTTACCAATGCATATATCTCATCCCTTGCTCAACCAACTGATGTTATATATCATTGATAAATTCAACTTCTTGACAATATCTACTTAGATTAGGTTCTTATAGTTACTATTATCAACAATGAAATGTAGTGGAGTCCCCTTTATCCACATCAGTGAGTGGAAGAGGTGCACATCTTCCTCAGACTCATCTAGTTCCTCTAGCTAGACCTTTGTAGTGGCGATGGTAACACCAAGTTTTGCATCGATGATCTATTTTCTCTCTCAGAATTAGAGTTTAAGCTAGAATCATATTATGAGGCTTTCATCTCAGCCAAGACCATTTTTTTGGAATGAGATTCATCAATGTTGTGCCAAGGAATTTTATGGAACTTGCACAACTTTCTAGTGTCCTTTGAATTCCCATTACTCTTCTTTGTGGGTGGATTGTACTAGTTTTACTAAGTTTGGTTATCCTTGCTCTATCCTTTGTTCTACCAATTAGGGCCACCTTGACTCAACATTACTTTGTTGTTTCTGATTTGGAGACCCAAACTCTCTCTTACTCTTTTGCCTAAACTTTTGCTTGATCTTGACAAAATATCTATAAGTAGTTCATAGTGAAGAGATGTCCAAAAACTTCATCCATGTTTGGATGTACCTCTGTAGAAGACTATAATAATTTAGGACCAAGTTTCACTTGGAGTTGCCAATACCCAACTTTAAGTGCAAGGTATGGTAGGAATTGGTGTGATCTAGCATGGATTGGTCTTTCTCCTGGTGTAAAGTTAACTATCTCATGTAGTAGTCATCATGGTTTCCAATATGATAGAATTGCTCCTTGAAGGCATCAACAAAAACTAACCAAGTGTGTTCTATGCCAAATGCCTCAAACTCATGTTTGGTATGTTGCACATAGTAAGTGTCTCACTAATATTTGACATGGGGAGGGGATTTATGGAGTGCAAAGGTGATTCTCATTGTCACAAAATTTTGAATAGAGTAATAACCCTTAAGCATACTTAACCATTTCTCTAAAGCATATGTGCATATCTTTCCTTCAAACAAAGTAATGTTAAAGTTAAATTATACCTTAAAGGGAATTGTATCTCCAACATGACTACTTTTCAAAGGTGCCTCTGTTGTCATTGGGAGTTGTCGAAGCATCTAGGTAAGCCTATTCATCATCCCAATCATGTATTAGGTAAGGGATTCAATGAGTGACACATTGATTGGATCTCCTACTTCATCATATTTATTTTCACCTACCATGGGAGGCCACTTGGGATAGTGAGGTAAGTCTTCACCAAGCTTAGTTAGTTTGACGCTCAACTCCTTATAACCTGACCTCATCGAGGACATGCATGGAAAAACAAGAAAGATAAATTTTCTCTAATAACACTAATTCAGATTATGTTGAGAAAGAAGCGAAGATAGAAATATAGGAAAAATAACATAGAAATATTAAAGAGGCATAGTAATACAATGAAATACTAAACTCTATGAATGAATGAAATAGTGAAAACACTGAAGTATCTAAAGCAATATAAACTAGCTATAATGGTGGTAGATTATCATCGAAGACATATGTGTTGCCTATGCTCATTCAATAAAATTCCATTATAAGAGGATATATTTTCCTTTTAACATAAATCCCAAAAACCTAAGAGGAAAAAATACTAAGATACAAAACCCTAACACTAGGAGATGAGGTGGTAAAAAGAAATGAGGGACCCAGGGAGCTTATAGGTAATATGTCAACTTCTTGGGACCACAAATTTTTCATACAATATTTGTTTGGGGCATTTATTGGACCATTACAAATTTTATTCTAAGATTTATGTGTTTGGTAGGCCTGGCAATTAACTACTAAAAATGCATGGGAAGTGCCCAACAAATGTGCCAAAATTTTTGAACATGCAAAACTATTGTAGAATTGCAAAGGTGTAGGATTGTTTCTGAGATGTGTGACCACCTGTATCCACTTGGATCAAGGCTCCACAAGATATTCATATATGCCTATTGTTTCACACACACACACACACACAACATGTCCCGCATTAAAGGAGGGGAAGGTCGAGCAAGAAATCATATTCACCCTACAAACAATCAATCGTTATGTTATTAGGAGACCACACTTCCTTGTGGTTTTCTCCATTGGAATATGGATAATGTTATGATGGAACTTATGTGTTGATGTGGATAGCCTAGAAAACTAATGTAATGTGGGATAAAATGTGATAAGGGAGGATATTTGATAGTTCTAGTAGTTATTCGAAGATGTCACAAGATAGGGATATTTGATTGTTGTTTTACACACTTGCACCCACACAACATGTCACGCATATGAGGAGGGGAAGGTTGAGCAAGCAACATACTCACCTTGCAAACAATCAACCATTATGTTAGTAGAGGACATCACTCCCCTATGGCTACCCCTATTAGCATAAGGATCATGGTATGTTGGGAAATATATGTTGTTGTGGAGAAACCCACACAACCAATGCAATGTGGGATAACACACAAGAGGAGAGGAGATATTATAGTTGTTGATGTTTTTTCACCCATCAAACAAAGACCAAACATTTTTTTGGTTGAATTTGAAAAGTTCTAAAGATTCTTCAACTGTTGATCGTGAAGACCCAACAAGTTTCCAATCAATTTCATTTTTCTAATTCTTCATAATGAAAGGATAACATGGATGATTTCTCTTTGAAACAAAAGAGAAGAAAAGAAAATATACTAAAGGAAATAAGTTTATTATATCTTTTGTGTTACCCAAATTGCACCATCATGACTTTGTCATTTTTCTGGGTTTTACACTCTTTTTTCACTAATTCCTATACTTAGTTGATTTTTGAATACATTGTGGGAGTCATGTTGCGAGAGACAAACCTAATCCTATCCTGAAAATTCCTCATGTATTGTGTCCTGCATCCACATCCTTTCCTCATACTTAGTCTTTTTACTAAGTTTTATCTCCTCACCTACCTCCTTTACCTTTGCATTCTCGTAACTCCATGAACACTTCATTTAATTTTTTTATATTATTTCTTATCCTAAGTTTCCCCCCCCTTTTCATGGACCTACTATATTGGGACATGTGGCATTGAGGTGGACCTACCTCTGGGTGACACATGGATGGACAAATATGACTAGACAGTGGCATGGCAAGTGACTGGGTGATGATTGGGCAGTGATTGGGTGACCAAAATATTACCAAGGGATGCATTTTTCTAAGGCATGAGAGCTACACTAAGGCTTCCATAAGTTCCTCTATTTCACACATAAATGGTAAGGGATGAATATAAATTATAAACACCAATTGTTTCCCTTCCCAATTGAATGTGGGACTAAGAGAGGTGAAATCAAATCAAGGGACAATATTTACCCATGAACCACATCAATGGTTTCTAAGATCGTATATTGATTTCCTAGTGTCTGTTTTATAAAAACAAAAACTTGTTGGAAAGGTAATTTAATAAGGAAGACAATGGGGCAGGTTTCAATGGATGAATTTGGAAACAATATTTCTAGAAATCAAAAGAATAGTCAACTCTCTCTTTTCATAGCTTCCTGAGAAATCTATTTGGAACCTCGACTTCCCGAGGCTATAAGTTGAGATATAGACATACAAATTTTTCTCAATATGGTTCATTAGAAAACCAAAATAATGAAGATTATTTATAGAATTGTTTCCATGGTTTAGAATTCACTTATCATGCTCAGAAAATTAAAACTCAATCTATGTTTTTCAAGCAATCAACTTCAAATTTTGGAAACAAAGTTTATTAAATAAGTTTTATAAAAAGGTGAAGTGGGTCCCACATGGAAGCAGACATTTAAATTTTATAATTCATTAATAAGTGTTTAATCAAGAATTAATTTAAAATATCTACTCTTTATTGCCAAAAGAATAAGCACATGTGAAACTTCTAAAAGAAGATAAACCCTAACTGCTATGGAAAAGTATTTCAAAGAAGCATTGGGAGGAGATTTAAAAGAAGGAAAGCACCATAAAAAAATGATTAGATCATTAGAATAACATTGTACAACCTTTAGTATACAACCAAATTTCTCATCTGCAAATACATATATCCATTTACTTGCTTCTTCTTCTGCTACACGATTTCTCTCAAGGCTTAGTGTTTGTATGTTTGAGACTAAGCATAAGGCCAAGATTTTGAGTGTTTTTATTTTATTCCTCCAGGCCTCTACCTAAAATTTCAATAGGAGTATTTTACAACCATATATATGACTGATAATGTAAGACATGGTTGTCTAATTGATTCATGGAGGTTTATTTCTTTTGTTTGGAAGGTTTTATTTATGAGCATTAGTCAATCAGTTTACTAAAATTCTTTGTAATATGAAATATATTGTATGTATTAAAATCCCCAGAGGAAAATTTTGGGGCATAGATTTAACGATTTCTCAGAATTTGAGTTTTCTAAGTATGATATTTTTGGAGTGTTCTCATCATATTCTTTTTCAGTTTTAAATGCAATGCTCATTCAAAGTTGTCTGAAGTGATCAACCCCACTTCACTCCTCTTTTTCTTGTGAGAAAATATGGTTGTATCTTCTGCTTGCATATGTTTTAGAGGGATGTTATAATGAATATGAGCATATATTTATTTTGATATTGAAGCATTTCTTTATATTTTACCATTAACATGTTGCGTGGTTTGTTTCCAGGCAAATTTCACACTCAAGGAGAAATATGGTTATCAAGAACCTTTTTATATAATAACTAAAGCAATAAAGGATTTGGGGTTTGTTGTTTAGCATTCTCCCATTTGACAGTCCATTCCATGAAAATCAACTATATCTTTCAAACAAACAGAGAGGAGTACCACCTCTTTAAAAATGGAGGGATATTTATCCTTGTGAGGTTGACTCAAAGACCGTAAACCCATATTTAAGATCAACAATAGTCATATAAGTTATTCCAAGACACCACAAGATATGCATATTTGATTTTTGTTTCATACACATTCACTCACACAACATGTCCTTTATAAGAGGAGGGGAAGGTTGAAAAAATAATCATACTCACCATGCAACCAATCAACCATTATGTTATCAAGAGACACCACTCCCTTGTGAGTGTCCCCATTGGCATAAGGATAATGGTATGTTGGGACTTATTTGTTGCAGAATATGCTAAACATGTAACAAACAAACCCTCATTTTGACAATGGATTTTAGTTGAATATGAAAATGTTTTGACACAAGATGAAATCTATACCATGATCCAAGTTCCATGTAGGGTGGAACTCCCCCCCCCAATGGTTTTGGCTCATTTTAAATCGACCTAGATGCTTGAAAATTAATCAGAGTTATATATCAATTGAAATCAAACTTCTTGGATTACTTAGTTCTATCTAGTGGAGGGATTTTTCTATACATTTAGACATATATATATGTTGTTGTCGGCCAGTGCACATAGCCAATGCAATGTGGGATGGAATATAAGAGAAAAATCCTCTCTCTAGAAAATAACCTAGGCACATATTAATGTACAAAAAACTTGAATTAAAAAGTGGTTGCTAAAAAAACACTTTTCTATGTCTTTGCCTCAAAATTTGGGGTTCTATAACAAATTATCATTTGAACTCTTCACTTTCTATCGAAAGAATGACATCTTCTACTCTCCCTTTTCCTTTAAGTGGCATTGGGAGGAATGGTATCTTCTACTCTTTTTTTCTTTTCATGCTCCATTGAAAGAATGAGGCTTTTACTCTTCTTTCCTTTCTTTGAATGAATTGTTAGACTCTAACTCTCTTATTCATTTCTCTTTTCTATAAAATTTGTTGTGTAAATGCCCATGCATTGGCTAAGTTGTGTTATGTCAATGTGGCATTGGAAATTAGTGCTTGTTCAACTACTTTTGATGATTTAGATTCTTTATGAATCATTTATTTTTTATGACCAAAATATTTATATTAACAATATGAAAATTTACGATCACCTTTTTTAGGTCTAACATTAAACACTTTCATCCTACAAAGATTTAGATCTAGGGTAGACTATTCAACTTTTAACTCATTATCTCAGTTTAAATTTCCAATTACAAATTTTACATGTTAAAGACCAAATTCCATCTTGGATGCTTCAACAAAATTTAAGGAGATGAATCATTATTCTAAATCTTTTGATCGAGGATTTTGAAATTGACAAATGACTGCTTTGCCTCTTTTTTCTTTTCCATTTATATCAATCAAACAAAGGGTCACCCTAGTAGTCTTGCAAATACCATAAGAGTTATCTGAAGTATTTAATTTTATCAAAATTTATTTTGTTACAATGGTAAATAATTGGGGTAGGAGATTTTAATAGTTATTAATACATTTTTTTATTTAAAAAATAGTAATTTTTCAATAAGGGATTGGAGATGCAATTTCTTGGTTAAACCTTTGGAGGATAGTGGAGGAAGACACACTCCAAGATATCAATATTGTTTAAAGCAATGCCACAACTATGCTTGAAGATAGAGGTTATCTCAATTGATTGTCACCAATGTTGTTGGGAATTTCTCTAGTTTTGTGCTAAAAGTGCCTAGTTTGAATACCCTTAGGCGAGGTGCACTAGTCTATGAAAATGATTTTAGTAGGTTTTCCATCCACAAATGCAGGAAGCATTCCTTGGATTTCTCCATGAGATTTTCCTTGGAAGAAAAAATAAAGTTTTAAGAGAAAATATGGAATGATAAAGAGATTAAAAATAAGAGAAAGTTGAACTACTACAAATAAATCATTAACCCCAAGTTACAAGATCAAAACTAATTTTCTATTGTTTCCAACTCAAAAAAGAAAATAAACATTGCCAAGATAAGAAAAAATTATCATGAGCTTCATAGTGAAATAGAATGTTCAACAAAACCTTAAAGACCCCATCATGAAATAATATGTAAACCTTGCCAGAATGATAAAGTAAATGATTAAAGGCACTCTCTCTTGGAATGTCCAACCTACAAATACATTACATCCATGTTTCAAAATGTAAATAATATGCAAACCACATGAGACCGATAAAGTAAATGATGAGAGACACTCTCTTGGAATGACCTACAAAGACATTAGATCTACATTTCAAATTTTAAGTTATTAGTTTTATAAGAATAAAGGGAAAAGTAAATATAAATATATTTTTGGAGGGTTGAAGTTATTTTTTTATTTTTTAAATTTTGTAGTCCAACTTTGGAATATCTTTATGATGCGATTTCTTTCTATATTAATATTCTTAGTATATGTTTGGGAATAATTCCATAAATGTGGAGGTGGTTTATAAAGAATTATTCACACCAAAAAATTTACCAACCTAGAAATTGAGAAACATGCAAGGCACATCCCCTCATTCCAAGGATGATACCCAAAGTAAATTGGATTTTGTAAGGTCTTTGGCTAGATGGGCACGAANTTCTATCGAAAGAATGAAATCTTCTACTCTCCCTTTCCCTTTAAGTGGCATTGGGAGGAATGGTATCTTCTACTCTTTTTTTCTTTTCATGCTCCATTGAAAGAATGAGGCTTCTCCTCTTCTTTCCTTTCTTTGAATGAGTTGTTAGACTCTAACTCTCTTATTCATTTCTCTTTTCTATAAAATTTGTTGTGTAAATGCTCGTGCATTGGTTAAGTTGTGTTATGTCAATATGGCATTGGAAATTAATGCTTGTTCAACTACTTTTGATGATTTAGATTCTTTATGAATCATTTATTTTTTATGATCAAAATATTTATATTAACAATATGAAAATTTACGATCACCTTTTTTAGGTCTAATATTCAACACTTTCATCCTACAAAGCTTTAGATCTAGGGTAGACTATTCAACTTTTAACTCGTTATCTCAGTTTAAATTTCCAATTATAAATTTTACATGCTAAAGACCAAATTCCATCTTGGATGCTTCAACAAAATTTAAGGAGATGAATCATTATTCTAAATCTTTTGATCGAGGATTTTGAAATTGACAAATCACTTCTTTGCCTCTTTTTTCTTTTCCATTTATATCCATCAAATAAAGGGTCACCCTAGTAGTCTTGCAAATACCATAAGAGTTATATGAAGTATTTAATTTTCTCAAAATTTATTTTGTTACAATGGTAAATAATTGGAGTAGGAGATTTTAATAGTTATTAATACATTTTTTTATTTAAAAATTAGTAAGTTTTCAATAAGGGATTGGAGATGCAATTTCTTGGTTAAACCTTTGGATGATAGTGGAGGAAGACACACTCCAAGATATCAATATTGTTTAAAGCAATGCCACAACTATGCTTGAAGATAGAGGTTAGATCAATTGATTGTCACCAATGTTGTTGGGAATTTCTCTAGTTTTGTGCTAAAAGTGCCTAGTTCGAATACCCTTAGGCGAGGTGCACTAGTCTATGAAAATGAGTTTAGTAGGTTTTCCATCCACAAATGCAGGAAGCATTCCTTGGGTTTCTCCATGAGATTTTCCTTGGAAGAAAAAATAAAGTTTTAAGAGAAAATATGGAATGATAAAGAGATTAAAAATAAGAGAAAGTTGAACTACTACAAATAAATCATTAACCCCAAGTTACAAGATCAAAACTAATTTTCTATTGTTTCCAACTCAAAAAAGAAAATAAACATTGCCAAGATAAGAAAAAATTATCATGAGCTTCATAGTGAAATAGAATGTTCAACAAAACCTTAAAGACCCCATCATGAAATAATATGTAAACCTTGCCAGAATGATAAAGTAAATGATTAAAGGCACTCTCTCTTGGAATGTCCAACCTACAAATACATTACATCCATGTTTCAAAATGTAAATAATATGCAAACCACATGAGACCGATAAAGTAAATGATGAGAGACACTCTCTTGGAATGACCTACAAAGACATTAGATCTACATTTCAAATTTTAAGTTATTAGTTTTATAAGAATAAAGGGAAAAGTAAATATAAATATATTTTTGGAGGGTTGAAGTTATTTTTTTATTTTTTAAATTTTGTAGTCCAACTTTGGAATATCTTTATGATGCGATTTCTTTCTATATTAATATTCTTAGTATATGTTTGGGAATAATTCCATAAATGTGGAGGTGGTTTATAAAGAATTATTCACACCAAAAAATTTACCAACCTAGAAATTGAGAAACATGCAAGGCACATCCCCTCATTCCAAGGATGATACCCAAAGTAAATTGGATTTTGTAAGGTCTTTGGCTAGATGGGCACGAAGACCCTCACCCAAGTTCTCAAGGAGACAAAACTTGGGGTTGCTCTAACACCCAAGTTGGGCATGTGAACATGTGAAGGGGTTTCCCCACGTATGAAGAGACCAAGAGATTGGGGCACAATGACATGAGGGGCGCACCAAGGTTGGGTGTGTTGGTCCCAAGGTGCATGACAATTGATGAGCGCATGGGTTCATTTGGGTGACCGGTTCCATGAAGGGGCGTGATGATTCACTTGGAAAAATGGTTTCACAAAGGGGTGCAACACCCCCAAAGGACACGATGGTTCGTGATGGAGACCTTTATATTTCCTATTAGACAACAAGGGAACATAACCAAGGAAGGAGATTTGAAGATACATAGAGCAAGAGGAGATCTGCAGTTTTGAGGTAAACTTAAACGAAGATGGGCGATCTCCCTCAAGGATCCAAGTCACTCCACATGGGAGGACTTGTGTTGCATTGAGGTGGATTTGGTGGACAGAGTGGGGAAACCTCCTTTTGGGATGATTTTGGGGAAGCCTGGAAACACAGGTCTGTTGGCGGCATGTGTGAGATAGAACCAAAATATGTGGAAATGAAGAGACAACAATTCCATGGATGAGGGAACTCTAAGGTGCATCGCAAAAGGTTGCAAAGACTGTTGCAACAGAGAGTATCGATGTGAAAAATATTTGTATGAGCGTCTTGGTGAGGTGAGGCTAGTCGTGTGAGTCTGTCCAATTGTAAACCAAGCTAGTAGTGCTCATATTGTAATAGTTTTGTAATAACAAAGACTTAGTTGGGTGTTAGGCACGATTCGTGTCACCCGCACTATTATTGTGTATGTCTTTCACTTGTTCCACAATTGTTCTCTTGGTTTCTCATGTTCATGGATCTATGCTTATATATGACTAAAGTGTTAAACTATTAATAATTGTCAAGTATACAAGAGTTTCACTAGAGTAGGAGTGTGACTCTCCAATAGCCTAGAACGAAGTATGGGTTTTCTCTAGGTGAAGTGGCATAGTCTAGATGAAGTATCCTTGGTGTTTCCAAGCATCCAAGTGAGAAACGTTGTGGTGTCACACACCCTCAAGAGGTGCATGATCGCAAGGTACACTATGGAGACGTGACATATGGTATCATATCTTTTTCGTTGCATATTTTGATGAAGGGTTGGTGAGCTATTCACCACTATATTGAAGATAGATGGTATCAGAGCAAACTTTGAAGGTATTTTGTTGTAAATTCAATTCAGTGGGAACGTTCGAAGATTTGTTGAATGGTTCGGTTGAGTGAATTGGTTCATCACAAAGTTTGCATTAGACTTATAATAGAGGTTCAGTTGATAGGTGCACACCTTGTATAGATCAAAAGCAGAGTTTGTGGTAAGAGGAAACACTTGGACAGGGTGGGTGATTGTAGAAATCATCACAAAAATTGTTGCAGAGTTGATTACAGAGGTAGACTTTGTTGGTTCGAAGTGTGAAGAAAGTTAATGCTGGACCTATTGTGCACACCTTAGAGAGACTAGGCGTAGATTTCGTTGGGTGAACCGATCACTTAGGAAAGGTAGTTGAACACAATATTTTTTGCAAGACTTGTCATAGATCTAACTGCAGAGGTGATCGCAGAAGTGAGTGAAGAAGGTGATCGCGAAGGGGAGAAGTTTTGGGTTGAAACAAGTTGAAGAATCTTGGTGAAAGACTTGAGTTGACCTAGAGAAGTTTCACAACATGATGTTGGTTGGGCATGTTTCCATCATGATGTATTCATGTCGTGCATCGCCAAGAACAACAATTGATTTGATATGGGTTGTTGGACAAGTGGGTTGACCATAGCCTTCAGATGAGGTGACTCTTCATAGAGTTACAACAATCAATGATCAAAAATATTATTTGATAGTCAGGAAGTGGGTGCATGGTGCCTTGAAGTGGAAGCAATCAAGGTGCAGAGATGCTAAGACATTGGAGATGAGTTTGACTTGCATGTGAATTTTGGGACATAGAAAAATTTCTGAAGTGGACAGGTGGACTGATCTTTGTATCACAATGAAGGTCTTGTAGGTTTGTGGAGATACCGATGGTGATTGAAGGGAGTTCATGCGGAGAGTCAGTTGCTTGGGTAAGTGAAGGTCCAAGACAACAAATTTGAACCATGGGTGAAACCAAGGATGTCATTTGAATGGTACGATTGGTTTTGAGTTCTTTCATTTCCTAACTGGTCTTTGAAGAGAAGACATATGACTTGGTGGTTCAAGTGTATTCTATTTATGCGGTGAGAAACATTAGAACTGAGTGTGACTCAAGTAGTGTATATTCAAAGAAGTCATGTAGCAGTTTGGGATGCCTTGGTTGGGTGAATGTACAGAGAGCTTGGGGTGACCTACTTGGACGAGTACTGTGGTGGACTTAGGAAGATTTGGATGCAACCATGGAGGTGGCTTGAGGAAGTTGCTTAACTCTTTCATGAGGCACGTTGGACAAGTCACTGTGGTGAAGTGGGCAGTGAAGTATGTACATGTCGAGTTTGAAGAGGATGGATGAGGCACCTTGGTGCTTGGTTCCTTATCTAGATTCATTGGTTCATATGATGAATTGAAATTCGATAACAATGCCATATTTTAGACTCTTGCAGAAGGTGCAAGGTAGTTTCGTTCTAGGAAATGGATGGAGTCAATAGAGAAGTCGACCAAGAATTATTGGTAGTCAACTTGAATGGGTCAAACACAAAACAAGTGATTTGGGTGGTATTCGTCCACCTTTGGTATGGGACATTGAATGAGGAAGAGTGCATCTTGGTGACTTATGGATTGCATGATGAATCAAATATTTGGAAGGGTCGTTGGTTGGAGTTGGAAAAAATATTGGTGTGAACTTGCCCAAGGCATGAAAGTTCTTTGAGGTGACTCATTCTACTTGGATCACTTTGGAAAGTTCGTTGGACATTTGAGGAGTGATGGCATGTTGGCCACATTCATTGCAGATGTTGAGTTGCAAAGAGGTGACTTGATGAAAGGAGGCAAGTTGAGGAATTTCCTTTGTTTGGAGGATTGTGTAGACAGGAAAATTGCAACATGAAGAGATTACTTGGGCATGAGTTCTTCTATTTATTTGGGTAGTATGGTTGAGGGTGAAGCTTAAACATTCCAAGGCATAGAGAGGAAAACACAATAACATGGCCAGTTGATGAAGACATGAGGCAAATGTAGTTTAGACATGTAGTTCTTGGTGAAAAGAGTGGTTAACTGTGCCATGAGGTGGATAATGGATTCAAGTTTTCATACATGAATTTGGTTTGGGGTGACTTCATAGTGCAATGAGGCAAGGGGTGACCTTGCCTTGGTTTGATATTGTTGTGTGGATGGATGAAATTGAGAAAGGAAGTGACCAATTTGTGCATGAGGGTGTGAAGTCTCAAGGAGTGTGAAGGTTTGAATGGCCATTCAACTAGTTCATGACTTGGGTGAGAAAAGAAACATGAAAAGGTGGTCAAGAGTACAAACACTCCAATAGGTTTGAAGTGAAGAACTTAAACATTGTGGAGGATCTCCTTAATGAAGATTAGATGATGGAAACAATAATGAGGCAAGAGTGGAAACTTTCTTTAGTCTTTGGAGTTGGACATAGTGACATACATGCTACATAAAGAAAAAGTTTGAGCATGAGGAAGTGCATTCTCATGAGTTGGGTGCGACAATTGGATTAGCTACCCAATCAGTCCAAGGCATGGGGGAATTCAATGTGCGAAGACATGAAATATTTGGTTGAAGTATGGGCACAACAACAAGATAACATGAGTTCAACACTTAGGTGATATTTTTAAGTGAAGTGGGAAGCAGTCAGTTGTAGTAGGTAGTGAAAATAGCAACAAAATCAAACAACGAAAAGGCAAAAACATTGCAATGAGAGAGTACAATGGAGTTGGGTGAATTTCATCCTTGGAGTTGGGTGAAGTGACCATATTGACTTAGGAAGTAGATCGTATGGAGTTGGGTGTAGTAAAATTTGGTTGTTTTGTGGAAACTTGGGGATTCCACTTCAAAGGGAAGCTTGGGGTTTCCAGTAGATTTAGTTGCAGCAGAGGCACAAATTTGGGTAGAGTCTTGGAGATCACAATTTTTTTGGATGTTATCAGGGACAAAAACAACTTGAGGTGGGGGAGGATATAAGATCTTCAAAAAGATGGGCATCGAGACCCTTCCCCAAGTCCTCAAGGAGACATAACTTGGGGTTTCTCTCACACCCAAGTTGGGAAAGTGGATGCCTTGGGAATGAGAATGTGCCAAGGGGCTTGCCCAAGTATGAAGTGACCAAGATATTGGGGCACGTCGACATGAAGGGCGCACCAAGGTTGGGTGCATCAGTCCCAAGGGGAGCAACGATTGATGAGTGCATGGGTTCTTTTGGGCGACCGAGTCCATGAAGGAGTGTGAAAATTCATTTGGACACATGGGTTCACGAAGGGGAACGATACCCCCAAGTACATGAAGGTCTATGATGATGACCTTTGGAGTCCCTATAAGAGAAAAATGGCACACAACTAAGGAAGGATATTTGAATACAATGAGATAAATAATCACTTTGGTTCTAAGTAAGGAATAGACAAAGAGGGGAGAGCTCCCTCAAAGAGCTAGGTCACTCCACATGGGGATACTTGTGTTGCCTTGAGGTGGATTCAGTGGAAAAAGCGGGGAAAAATCCTTTTGGGCCAATTTTGGGGAAGTCTAGAAATGTAGGTATGTTGGAGGCATGTGTGAGACATAACCAAAATATGTGAATTATGTGGAAACGAAGAGATAAAAAGTCTTCATATGAGGGCGCATATGAGGTGTATCGTAGAATGTTGTGGAGATGGTTGCAATAAAGAGTCTTGGTGTGATGAATATATGTATGAGTGTCTTGATGAGGTGAGGCAAGTCATGTGAATTTGCCCAGTTGTAAAATGAGCCGATAGTGTTCATATCATGATTTTTTCGTGATAAAAAAACTTAGCTGGGTGTTAGGCACGGTTTGTGTCTCCTGCACTATTTTTGTGTACGTCTTTTCTTTGTTATACATTTTTTCTCTTGGTTTCTCATGCTCATGGATGTATAATTATATATGACTAAGTGTTAAACTATTAACAATTGTCTAAGTATACAATATTTTCACTAGAGTAGTGAGAAACATTTTGATGTCAAATGCCCTCAAGAGTTGCACGATTGCAAGGTACATTGGGGGAAGTGATAGATTTTGAAAAATCTTGAAGTTTTTCCAATATTTAGGGCCATTACAACAATATACTTGTTAATAAATCAATGTGTCACTAATGGGAATTGAATCTGGGTGGGGAGGATAACAATCATTCCTCTAAACCACCCAAAATAGACTCACACTAGTACATTAGGAACATTTTCTTACAATTTACCAATGCATGTTTGTGCTATAGGTGAATCCTCCTGCGGACAAGAGGATTCCCTCTTGGTATCTAGACCCCTAAAACCAAGATAGAAAGGGTGCTATCATTGGTCATTGACATCCTTTTAGATCTAATTAAGCTAAGTAAAGAAGATGAAGAAGAAAAGTGTACCTTTTTAGATGGCATTTGTCCTCGCAAAGTCCAATTTGAGCTTCAATCCCAAGCTCCTCGATAGGTCGTGTAGAAAAAAAAAAGATACAAAAAGCTTCCTATTCTACTGAGATTAGCTCAAATACAGATCTATATACTGAAGACAAGTTCATGTGGAACAAACATAAACTTGAAATAAATAGGCCAAGCATGTATGTATATTAATGAGAACAAATGAAGAGTACTTACAATCCTCTGATGAAGGTGAAACAACTTCTTCCAGCTCTCCTTGTCCAACTCCTTTGCTCAAGTAATCTACACTGATTATGATTCAATGGAATCTCACTTATGGGATCACAAGTTTGGTGTAATTCTCAATCTCCATCTATGTACTGTATGTTGCCTATGAGATCATAGGTTTCATACCTCCAATCTTTTCTTGTACCATGTACCATGTACCCTTTCACCATGAGAAGGCCTCCTTATATAAGCTTGGAGAGGCCCAACCACTTGAGAGATATTTGGGATAAGTTGAGGATTCCTCTCCTTCAGTTGTGGATCTTCCCTAAGATCATTCCTTGAACTCATATTCGAATCCAACCAACCTCATAGATTGAGGGGATTCTTCCTTGATTTACTCCAACAAACCAAAATTCACCCAAAAAAGGCCAACGCTCCCTCAAAAGGGACACAGAGCATTGGAATGCTCCCCTAGAAGAGGTTACAGAGTGTCAGTGCTCCCTAACAGAGAATAGGGGAGCACTCCCTTCCAAAAATTGACTTTTTAGTGGTTTTTCCAGTGGCAAAAGGCTTGTACTCCTTGTCAAGTGATTTCTCTTCTTCAAGACTAGTCTTTGAAGTGTCTTAAGTGTTATTATGATGTCGTTAGAGGCACGACATAGGAAATATGGAAGTATGATGTTTGCGACACTTGCGACACTTGTGGTCAAGATGAGACATTTGCGGACAAGATGCGACACTTACAACACTCGTAATGAAGACACTTGCGGACAAGATGCGACACTTACAACACTTGTAATGACGACACTTGTGACACTATTGAAGTGAGTAATTTTGATGTGTAACATATTGCCTCCAAAAGTACGAAGTCAGAAGACGATGATGACTGAAGTACTTTGTAGACTTTTTCAAGCAAGGGTATGGACACAAAGAGGCTGGAAAAAGATGCACACAACCATCAAACAAATATTATGACATGTATCAAACCCAAGGCAGGCATACCTATTCTTGGGTGATAAAGACTTGCAAGGTATGGCCGCCATAAAATACATTGCGGATCCATAATTGTATTAACAAAAAGGTATAGCCACCAAATATACAATGTGGATCTATACTTCCATGACATGAACTGATCGTAGCCACAATAATTACACAGTGGATCTACGAGATGACAAAACATAGCCACAGACCAATACAAAGTGGATCTATGTGACAGTATATATGTCAATATTCAAGAGAAACTTTGTCACAACCTGGGTAAAGTACATATCAGAGTGATCACTCAACCCAGGGTCTTCTTATAGATTCAGATGCGGTACGAGTCTAACCATGTGAATAGATTTCTTGATTTCGAACATGGTAGAAACCGCTTGATTATCGGTCAATGAGGTAAACCGTTAACAAGCGTGAGGGAAATCACCATTGATGTCAATGATTCCCAAGGTACTCTAGTACATTCCAACGAATGTGAATGGATGAGATGAAGTCGAACATCCATGGAATCATCCGATTAGAGGTCAATGATGTAAACCCATTGTCGGACATGAGGAGGCCTACCATTGAGGCATGCAGGTCCCAAGGTACTAACTGGTTTCTAAGTCTATCTCTCGGATAATGTGTTGAAGTCGATAGGAATAGACTCATCGAGGGAGGGCCTTGGTGTATCCCCCATCAATGACACGAAAGTGGCACAGAGATGTAATTGGTGGATCAAAAGAACATGGACCGACATGGGTATTGAAATAGGATATTTGTGATGGTTGACTCTCGAGGCAGATACTTCCCTTGAACACTGAGGCATAACAACAAAAATGTGACATGGAACAAAACTTGATGATGCAGTGGATACTGTGACTTTCGTCAGGTCACCCAAAGGAGTAAAAGAAAATCATAGGATTGGCTCAGTGCAGAGGTTCAACGGATTAAAATGCATGCAAAGACAAAGTGTCATGTTCAAGGGCAACTGTAAGAGTCACTGGTAATGTTCTCAAAAACTGCTTGGCTTGCTTCCTATAATTTTTCCCCCATCCAGATAGATGAGTACCTATTTTTTATTTAACGAGATTGAGGAGGGTAACACATGCTCGATATAAATCACCTTCGGTAAGTCCATATTCCTTTGTTTAATGAACTGGAAGAAGTAAGGGTTCGGTCCCATATGGGCCCTTCAATGTATGATTGTTTTAACGAGTCCAAAGAAGGTAAACTCAACGATTTTTCATGTTTAGAGAGTCTTAGAAGAACTTAAAGACAACTCCAGAGTTGTCCTTTTTCATAATATTAGTCTTGCGAGGCTGAAAAAGTGATAAACTACCACTTGAAAGATTCCCTTTTAAACCTTTTAACGAGTGTGAAAGGAAGCAAGATCACTCGACAATCTTTTCATGTTTAGAGAGTCTGAAAAGAGATTAAAGGAGACTCAAGGGGGTTCCTTTTTCATATAACCTTGCGAGCCCGAAAAATACATAAAAGGTTGCTCGGTTGCGTTATCATGTTTTTTACAAGTGCGATAAAGAACAAAGACTAAGCTCGGTATGCCGCCAACTTGAAAATCTAGCAGCTTAACTCCAGAATGATCATCAAAGGCTGGAGACATGCAGTCGGTATCACCCCTGCCACAGGTCAATTATGTGGCATTGTCTCCCATGCCTTCAACTTCCGATGACTTAGATCTGGTAGTTGACATGGTGATCTCTTCCATAGGGCTATTGGATCTTGATCTCCTTACCCCTGTTGTGGCCCTCGACATGTGTTCCTTCCAGAGCATTGTTCTTCCATATAGTGAAGATCTCTTGGAAGCCATGACCGAGTTTTGTCCCTTGACATGGTGTCCTTCTAGAGCATTATCCTCTTGGAAGCCATGATCAAGAAGAGTCCATGAGCATATTTTCTCTTCTCTGTGGCAAGCTCGTTAAAAAATGAAATAGAAGCTACGAGAATAGTTTCTCTTCTCTGTGGAAAGATCGTTAAAAAATGAAATAGAGGTCACGAGCATAATTTTGCCTCTTTGTGGCAAGCTCGTTAAAAAATGAAACAAAGGCCTTGAGCATAGTTTTTCTTTTCTATAGCAAGCTCGTTAACAAATGAAACATAAATCTGGGGATTGCACCCGAATCCTTGAGCATAGTTATTTTCTTGTGTCAAGCTCATTAAAAAATGAAACAGTCACCTCTTCTGTCAGGTCGAGTCTTTCGCTAGATCTCGTATATGTTGAGTCGAGTCTTTCGTTAGGTCTCGTTTTTGAACCTTAATTTCATCCACCTGTATATTTTTTCTCCATCTAGTACAGAAATTGGTGACAACCTCAAAGTCAGTGAATGAATTGAATCTTGGGGGGGCATGTATCCAACCTTTGATGATCATTCTGGAGTTAAGCTACTAGCTTTTCAAGATGGGGGAATACTGAGCTTAGTCTTTGTTCTTTCTCGCGCTCGTAAAAAACATGAGAATGAAATTGAGCAACCTTTTATCTCTTTTTAGGGCTCACAAGGTTATACGAAAAAGGAACCCCCTGGAGTCTCCTTTACGCTCTTTTCAGACTCTCTAAACATGAAAATATTTTCAAGTGATCTTGCTTCCTTTCACATTTGTTAAAAGGCTTGAAAGGGCGTCTTTTGAGTGGTAGTTTATCACTTTTTTGGCCTCGTGAGACTAATATTACAAAAAAGGACAACTCTGGAGTCGTCTTTAAGTTATTTTCAGACTCTCTAAACATGAAAAATCATCGAGTTTACCTTCTCTAGACTCATTAAAACAATCATACATTGAAGGGCCCATATGGGACTGAACCCTTAATTATTCCAGTTCGTTAAAAAAAGGGAGAGGGACTTACCGAAGGTGAGTCATATCGAGCATGTGTTACCCTCCTCGATCTTGTTAAATAAAAAAGAGGTACTCGTCTATCTGGATGGGGGAAAAAATGAAGGAAGCAAGCCAAACAGCTTTTGAGAACATTACCAGTGACTCTTACGGTCGCTCTTGAATGTGACACTTTGTCTTTGCACACATTTTAATATGATGAACCTCTGCACTGAGCCAATCCTCTGAGTTTCTTTTAATCCTTTGGGTCACCTAACAAAAGTCGCAATATCCACTACATCATCAAGTTTTGGTCCATGTCACATTTTTGTTGTTGTGCCTCAATGTTCAAGGGAAGTATCTACCTCAAGAGTCAACCATCACAAATATTCCGTTTCAATATTCATGTCAGTCCATGTTCTTTTGATCCACCAATTACATCTCTATGTCAGTTTCATGTCATTGATGGGGGATACACCAAGGCCCTCCCTCGACGAGTCTATTCCTATCGACTTCAACATATTATCTGGGAACTAGACTTAAAAACCATTTAGTACCTTGGGACCTGCATGCCTCAATGGCAGGCCTCCTCGCATTCGACAGTGGGTTTACATCATTGACCTCTGATCGGATGATTCCATGAATGTTCGACTTCATCTCATCCATTCACATTCGTTGGAATGTACTAGAGTACCTTGGGAATCATTAACATCAATGGTGATTTCCCTCACGCTTGTTAACGGTTTACCTCATTGACTGGTAATCAAGAGGTTTCTACCATGTTCGACATCAAGAAATCTATTCACAAGGTTAGACTCGTACCGCATCAGGATCGGTAAGAAGACCCTGGGTTGAGTGATCACTCTGATATGTACTTTACCCAGGTTGTGATAAAGTTTCCCTTGAATATTGATATATATACTGTCACATAGATCCATTTTATATTGGTCTGTGGCTATGTTTTTTCATCTCATAGATCCACTATGTAATTCTCATGGCTACAATCAGTTCATGTCATGGAAGTATAGATCCGCATTGTATCTTTGGTGGCTATAACTTTTTGTTAATACAATTATGGATCCGTAGTGTATTTTATGGTGACCATACCTTGCAAGTCTTTATCACCCAAGCATAGGTATGCCTGCCTTGGGTTTGAAACATGTCATAATATTTGTTTTATGGTTGTGTGTAGATTTTTCCAGCCTCTCTGCGTTCATACCCTTGCTCGAAAAAGTCTACAAAGTACTTCAGTCATCATCGTCTTCTGACTTCGTACTTTGGGGGGCAATCTATTACACATCAAAATTACTCACTTCAATAGTGCGCAAGTGTCATCATCAAAAGTGTTGTAAGTGTCGCATCTTGTCCGCAAGTGTCATCATTACGAGTGTTGTAAGTGTCACATCTTATCCTCAAGTGTCACATCTTGACCATAAGTGTCGCAAGTGTTGCAAACATCATATTGCCATCTTCCCTATGGCATGCCTCTAATGACATCATAAGAACACTTAAGACACCTCAAAGACTAGTCTTGAAGAAGAGAAATCACTTGACAAGGAGTCCAAGCCTTTTGCCACTGGAAAAACCACTAAAAAGTCAATTTTTGGAAGGGAGCACTCCCCTATTCTCTATTAGGGAGCACTGTCTCTCTGTACCCTCTTCCAGGGGAGCGTTCCAACACTCTGTGTCCCTTTTGAGGGAGCGCTGGCCTTTTTTGGGTGAATTTTGGTGTGTTGGAGGAAATCAGGGAAGAAACCCTCAATCTCTGAGGTTGGTTGGATTCGAATATGAGTTCAAGGCATGATCTTAGGTAAGATACAAAACTGAAGGAGAGGAATCCTCAACTTATCCCAAAGATATCTCAAGTGGTTGGGCCTCTCCAAGCTTATATAAGGAGGCCTTCTCATGGTGAAAGGGTACATGGTACATGGTACAGAAAAATATTGAAGGTATGAAACCTATGATCTCATAGGCAACATACAATACATAGATGGAGATTGAGAATTACACCAAACTTATGATCCCATAAGTGATATTCCATTGAAGAATAATCAGTGTAGATTACTTGAGCAAAGGGGTTGGACAAGGAGAGTTGGAAGAAGTTGTTGCACCTTCATCAGAGGATTGTAAGTGGAGTCGTCAATTTTTGTTACAGGTGAATCCTCCCGCGGACAAGTGGATTCCCTCTTAGTATCTAGACCCCTAAAACCAAGACAAAAAGGGTGCTATCATTGGTCACTGACATCCTTTTAGATCTAATTAAGCTAATGAATGAAGAGGAAGAATAAAAGTGTACCTTTTTAAATGACGTTTGTCCTTGCAAAGTCATGGTTGAGCTTCAATCCCAAGCTCCTCGATAGGTCCTGTAGAACAAACAAAGATACAACAAGATTAATATTCTACTGAGATTATCTCAAATACAAATCTATCTACTAAAGACAAGTTCATGTGGAACATACATAAACTTGAAATAAATAGGCCAAGCATGTATGTATATTAATGAGAACAAATGAAGAGTACTTACAATCCTTTGATGAAGGTGCAACAACTTATTCCAGCTCTCCTTGTCCAACCCCTTTTCTCAAGTAATCTACATTGATTATGCTTCAATGAAATCTCACTTATGGGATCATAAGTTTGGTGTAATTCTCAATCTCCATCTATGTATTGTATGTTGCCTATGAGATCATAGGTTTCATACCTCCAATCTTTTCCTGTACCCTTTCACCTTGAGAAGGCCTCCCTATATAAGCTTGGAGAGGCCCAAACAATTGAGATATCCTTGGGATAAGTTTAGGATTCCTCTCCTTCAGTTGTGGATCTTCCCTAATATCATGCCTTGTCCTCATATTCGAATCCAACCAACCTCAGAGATTGAGGGGATTCTTCCCTGATTTCCTCCAACAAACCAAAATTCACCCAAAAAAGGCCAAAGCTCCCTCAAAAGGGACACAGAGCATTGGGACGCTCCCCTGAAAGAGAGTACAGAGCGTTAGCACTCCCTAACAGAGAATAGGGGAGCGCTCCCTTCCAAAAATTGACTTTTTAGTGGTTTTTCCAGTGGCAAAAGGCTTGTACTCCTTGTCAAGTGATTTCTCTTCTTCAAGACTAGTCTTTAAGGTGTCTTAAGTGTTCTTATGATGTCGTTAGAGGCATGACATAGGAAAAATGGTAGTATGATGTTTGTGACACTTGTGGTCAAGATGCGCCACTTGTAGACAAGATGCAACACTTACAACACTCTTAATGATGACACTTGCAAACAAGATGCGACACTTACAACACTTGTAATGACGACACTTGCGACACTATTGAGGTGAATAATTTTGATGTGTAACAGTTTGTTTCCACAATGTCCGAAGTACGAAGAAGGATACAATTGGTTTTTCATCACGTCATCTATGTCACAATTACAACAATCATGCTTTCGTCACAATACCGATAGGAGAAAAGATGTCTTGGATCAATCTATTTGTCCCATCGATAGGAGATAAGATGTCCCAGATCAATCTATTTGTCCCATCATTCGGATCAACAATATTATTGGTGTCATCTTCTTCCATAGGATTGCCTTGATCTTCAATATCCATACCATCTTCCACATCTTTTACAATAATATTTCTACTAGTACTTGGCATATATTTATCTGACGACAAATACCTAGGAGGATTTATCTTTACAATTACAAATAATCAATAGTATTAGTGTATATAACAAATATTAAAATGAAATAAATTTTTATAAATACAATCAATACAAAGACATATATAATTATTAACTTACCATGGGACGATATGTATAACCCCCTTCACAATGCCCATATGTCCAACAATGTCTTTCAACATTTTTCTTTACAAGTCTTCTTCTTTTCAATCCCCTGTATTGATTGCAAGGGAAATAACATTTCCCATCAGTACCGACATGTTCCTACAATGTATCCCTTAACCTAATAATCATCCTTTCACTCTCTTCAGGTGTTGGCATTGGGATTTCCTATATTTACAAAAAAATCCATTGAAGCAATATAAGTACATTAATATATGAATATATTCTCTTTTTTTAAACAAAAACTTAGAAATTTGAATTATAAAAAAAGGCACAGTTGAAAATGTTGCGGAGTTACAAAGTCCTTCAAAGTTCAGGCCAATCCAGGGCCTCAATTAAACCACTACTACAAGCTACTAATGATTGTTTCAAATACTCAAACGAAAACTTCACATAGAACAACCTTACTGAATACACTCGAAAAAAAACATTGAGGATAAAAGTGAAGACACAATGCATCTAAATTAACCTGTTGGGTAGGAGCTAGCCTATTTGGCTAACTTACGGGCCTAACTTCGTGTTACCATCGGTTGTGATGTGGCATGTGATGTATTCTTTTTTGTGACTACCATTGAACCTTCATTTTCATATGTTGAGGTACTTATGATGCCCATATTTCCTGGTTTGTCTTGATCCGAAGCTTCTATTTTTCCTTCATATGATACCCTAACATCATCAGCTTGATCTACCCAACTAGATGATGGCTGAGGAGAAGACTAGTTTCAAAGTCCCTCAACTGAAACCTGAGGGGGATACTCCTCTTTCTCCAACTTACGAATGGATTTTGGGCTCATTTCTAGAGATAATGGAGTTGGCTGAAGGGGAGGATCTAGCTGAGATGAATTTTCACTGACTTGAGGGGGATTTTTGTTTTCCTTTGAGATTACTTGATGGTCGTCATTTCATTCCACCAACAAAGTGGATTTCCAAATATTTCTATTCTTCTTGGGCCCTTTGGGACAATGGGTTGCAAGATGTCCCATTTCAAAACAAGATCTACAACACAAGGAAACTCTTTGACAGTCTAGTTTTTGAGACCAAGAATATTTTTTACCAGTAAGAATAACTTCACTAGGGAATCCTTTATTGAAGTCCATTTCCACGCAGATACAAGAAAAAGTGGAAGTATTGTGCCTTGTAGTTTCACTACATGCATAGTGAAACTTTCCTAAAGCCGAACTGATGGCTTCAAGAGAGGGTAAACTCCAAAAATGCAAGGGAAGGTTGGGAAGCCTCACCCAAATAGGAGCTGAGGAGAGAATGTCAGTAGATGGATTGAAAGGAGTATAGGGTTTCATGCACAAACCTGAGTTACCCCAAAACCATGGACCTAAGTTGAGAATCATATCCCGATATTCCTCAATGTTGAATTGAACAATGAAGAATCCTTTAGCACAAGGATGAATGAAAGATTTTTGCTACATAATAGGGATCCAGGTAGCCGAGATACAACTGTTGAGATAAACTAACTTTGGCCAAAAACCATTGAAACGACATACCAAACTCATGGATATGTAGTATTATTCCTCTTTCTCAACATCTTGTCCCATGGGGATGACAAGGGGAGGGGCTTCCCAAACCAGAAGAGACAACGAAGAAGGAGAAAAATCCCACTGAACAACATTTTGAAAAGAATCCACAGATTGTGAAGCTGAAACCAACCTGGACGAAGTGATGGAAGGAAAGGCCCCACTGTCTGGATCACCCACAAAGATAGATGCAACTGCGACCATTGCCAACAAAGAAGAGAAAAATGGGCTGCAAGCTCGACTCCCATAGAGGCTGTGAGCGGACAGGGTTAAACCCTAGTTGTCGTGCACTAAAGGAAGAGTGGCTCCATCCAGCTTCACAATATACAAATATAATCTTACATTACAAATGTCTTCGAATTATATTGACCCCATATGTACTATATAATTAATCCATTTTCGTCATATATTTATTAAAGGTTTATAACAATAGTCAACAATTAATTAACAAATCAAAACAATGCATTTTTACCACATAAGTTCCAAAGATTGATTAATAAGCAAGTAATAAAATCAAACAATAAAAGAGAACTAGATCAAGACAAATTGTACAATAATTAAATGGAATTGAGTAGACATGTTCATACCTATTTCCCAGGGAACAATTTGTGTCTCCAAATGAAAGAGGTTCTAAGGGTTAGGGATCCAATATAGGTATTCAAAAAAGAGACAAAGTAATATAAAAAATTTGTAACCTTGAAAGTACAAAATATGAGCTATGCAGATCAATAATTGGATTTGAGGCAGTAGCATATAACAAGAAGACTAATAAATCATGCAACGAACAATGAACATAAAAGCTGTTATAATCGTCGGACCTACAACAAAATTGTTAAAATCACTAACCTTCACCGATTTTCTGACGAACAATGACTATGTCAAAGTTGAAAAAGTCAAATGAAGTGAATGATCATTAAACCATTTTCAAATGGGTAGTTGACATCCTCTACGTTTGTAGAAAGATCGACAAACTATCATCGAAAGATCGATGGTTATAGATGTGCGTTGGAAGTCCGACGTTCATCGAGACACACAAAAAAAAGATTAAAATTTTAATATTATGTCATAATTTGAAACGATATGATTAAATTTATCCTTATTGTCGAAAGTTTTTGTCAAATTTTAACCACATCTGATTAAATTTATCCTTATTGTTTTAACAACTTATTACTATAATGAAATATTCTTGTAATTGTTAAAAAACTACTAATATGATAAAATATGATAGATTGAAGTACTTTCATAAATCATTAATTTAATCCAAGTATAACATGATTTTCAATACACTTTAATTAAATTTTTATTTTATTTTATTTTTTATAACTAAATATGTTTTTATTTTTATTTTTTATGAATACATAATTTTGAATCCAACTTCACATCAAAAACTTTACTCATATTTAAAATGTATCTTTCCTTCACTTTAAAAGAATCAGAAGAAATAAATTAAGGAAATCTACCT
Organism: Picea glauca; assembly: GCA_000966675.3. Taxonomy (NCBI): domain Eukaryota; kingdom Viridiplantae; phylum Streptophyta; class Pinopsida; order Pinales; family Pinaceae; genus Picea; species Picea glauca. The sequence goes on along the minus strand of JZKD02S2269949.1, from coordinate 315,493 downwards.
AGTCAACCTCACAAGCAAATATATAAGTGTCTTGAATAATTCTAATAAAATTATGTCCACAAAATAATACTCACATTTTCATAAGTTTCTAATTGACATTTATGCAAAAACTTTAATAAATACTCGAAAAGAAAAGAACCATTAGTCTATGAAAGAAGCTTCATAATAATATAGATTATTTTTTATTTGTCATATATATATATGACAAATAAAAAATA
>JZKD02S2269949.1:287485-303740 GCA_000966675.3 Picea glauca | reverse complement strand
ACTTTTAGTGGCCTTGCTTACTCAAAAAAGGTGCGGTCATGAAACTAATGATGTTATGACTCAACAAGTAAAATAAATGAATATGAATAAAATGCAAAGTCCTAACTTCAATTCCTAATAAATGATAAGCTTTTCAAAATGCAATTTTCAATTTAATTCTGCAATTCCAAATAAGATGCAATATTTCTATACATATGCTAAGATCAATGATAAAAACTCAAAATATAAAATGCCATCAATGCAAAATGCCTAATATTTTTGTATTTTCAATATAAAATAATGAAAATGCAAGGACTTAACAACAACTTGATATAAAAATTCTACTGTATGTAAACAAAGACAAACCAAGTAGGATATCAAGAAGAAAACACCCAGCCCAAGATGCAAGGACAATCAAATGAAAAGGATGATGAGAAAGGCACCACCCAAAAGTTAAACCAAAGAAAGGTTTCATATCATTCTACAGACACTTGACGGTCATAACAGAGACCCAAGAAGACTCAAAAACCATCAAAACTTACCCAACAAACATCAAACCCAACAACCAAGCAAAAAAGGATGATGTACACGATTGTTTAGGAGAAAAGCACGTATATACGCCTCTTGCAGAAGGACAACACGCGTATGCACACGTATGTCAGGTAAAAACTTGTGTATATGTGTTAAAACATAGCCAGGCTAAGGAGAAGGCTAAGAAACTCAGACTCAGAATGAACAGAGGTTGTCAAGTAGTCAGACGACAAGAAAATCAATATAAATGAGAGAAATCAAAGGAGAAAAACACTCCAATCCTAAAAAATAAGATCGCATATCCAGTATGGTCGCCAATTTTGTTACGAGGAAAATATCTCTATGGCTAGGGGTAGACCACAATAGACGAAAATGACTGCAAAAATCAACTCTAATATTAGGTATGCTATATAAACAAATATGCTAACAAGACAAGATAAAGAGCCTACCTCGTCCAGACGTTCGATGAAGTCCACCATTGAACACTTGACTCAAACCAATACACCTGCAAATTGTCCTCAACAACCAATAAATGCAAGAATATGGTGATAATATATAATGTTAGCACATTCAACAATATAATCCATCAACATTCATAACAAATACGCCCATGGAATAACTATTCAAATATTTGCAAGATATTAATTGGACAAGAAAAGAGTATTTTTATTAAAATGTAATCAGTAGAAGTGAATGAATTACAAAATTTTGTGTCGGCACGGTTTGGCACCAAGAAACTAAGTCCCTTCTATTTGGGCCTCAACCACTTCAATCCTCCACTAAAGGCAAGCTCATATAAGAGAGACAATGAGGTTCTCCATCATGTAGGGAAGAGCTTGGGGGTTGAACACTGTGTTCAAACTTAAAAGGATAAAGGGATGTAGAGTTAGTATGAAGTGAATAATTTCTCCAGAGTAACTTTGCTCTCAAATTTGAGTTCTTCTCCTCTTTTCGATAGCTCATATTTGGCCCATTTATAGCCTTCAAGTGGAACTTAAGGGCTGAGTCAAAACGTTTCCAGTATATGGAAGGTCAAGGATCATGGATCTCGTGACGTGACATGGAAACTCGACACCATTTTTTAATTTTGGGCACAAAACTCGATGTACGCGGGCTGTAGTGGTGCAACATGCATATACGCATGTTGTATAATAGGTAGGGTGTGTATATGTGGAAAATATTGTTTTTAGCTCCAGGATTTGCAAAAAGGGACTTCAAGTCAACGTAGGGAAATGGAAGAAGGCCTTCTGAGAAAATTTTCATAGGGTGAGGAAAATCTTTCTATAACGGGGTAGATTAAAGTTAAATTTTATTTATTTTGTAGTCCAACTTGTGACATATTTTTATGGTGAAATTTCATTGTATAACAAGACGCGTAGCGGTAATTCCTGTCACATTGAAGTTTGAAAATTTATTTGGTTTGCACATTTAATATTAGTTATTCTATATTTTGTAACAAAATTAACTAGCATTTTTTTCAACATTGGCTTCCTAGTTTAAGTGAGCTACCGCCTTACGAATTTTTTTTGAATCAACAGTTTTGCATTTTGAGATGCTATTAAAATTGTACAAAATATTACCATGAAAACATTACCATGGGTGTTGCATGCTTTGTGGGTCCTAGAAATCATTCAGGTTACATGTAATCATTTGTCTACTTGTCATTAGCATGAATAAACATATATACAACTAATAATTTGCAATTTCCGAGGCCTATCGATAGGTTATGTCAGTTGGTGCCCAACAAAGTTTATAATTGATAGAACTAAGTGATTGTAGTCTAGGAGATTGAATAATAGGTATCATTGTCATCAATGATGGAGATAATAAAATAACCAGCTAGAAAGAAACTATGCTTTCTCTCTTCTTTGGTGACTTGAAAAACATAATTTTTCACCAAACAATGGACAAATGGATAGACACACATAACACACGAGAGAATGATTCTTAATTGTCTTGTGATGGAAGTTGTCTTCTCTATGTGTGTCAAAAAATATATATATATATATATATATATATATATATATATATATATATATATATATATATATATATATACCCGAGAGTAAGAGGTGAAATCGCTCAACCATTCACTGAATAATCAAATGCATAAATGCATAAATTAATATTTAAAAGAATAAAAAATATTTGGTTAATGTAAAACTTTGGAGGGAAAGGAAAATTTATGGTCAACCCTCTTACTAATAGGAGACCACAAATCGATTGCTATATAAATTGACAACGACATGTATATAATAATCGATCATTATTGAATGTAGAGTTGTAATGAGTGGCATGTACAATCCAAAGCTGATGTGTAAAATTTGTGATTTTAATAAATTAAATTAAAAAAATAATAATTTTATAAAAAAAAATAAAAAAAATTATTTATTTATATTAATAAAAAATTAATAATAGAAAATAATTATTTCTCAATTGTTTAAATACTAAAAAATGATATTATTTGTTTTGATAGTTTCAATTTTTATTATTTCATAAATTTAAAGATAAATGTATTTTGATATATAAGGAGAGGACTATGGATACCCAAAATTCAGAAGTAGATAAATGTATTTTGATATATATGGAGTCCAAATTATGTAAAACATAAACATAACAAATTTATTTGAATCATATAAATCACATATTGCAATTAGAAACGTAAATCTTGTTCTTCAAGCATTATTAATTGTTTTGAATTGTAAACATCACATGTTGCAATTGGAAACATTGAAATCTTGTTCTTACATGCACACTCCTTTCCATCGTGAAGGAATAGGACCAATACCTTTATTAGTGAAGTAGGTTTCTTTTAGCTAAATACGTGAGGATGGTCTATATATAACATGTTGATTTTTCTATATGAGATAATATGTGATTTTTATGTGTTATTACAATAATGAGTGTTCCATATATAGAGAACATATGGTGACCACCCATGAAGGGATGCGTCTCTTGGATAATCAATAACTATTTATTATCATAATTTATTTATTATATATATTTTAATAATCGATAATTATATTATTAACTATTAATTTAGGAGAATGTATTCTCGATGTTGTCCAAACATCAACACTCCCTCTCAACGATGAAGACATTTTGAATCATGCCACGCTTATCTATGAAATATACAAACTTCACCCTAAACTCATGAAACTTGTTTTTCAGTCTTAAAAAATGTATCTCTCCAACCTAAATTAATATTTAAAAGAATAAACAATATTTGGTTAATGCAAAACTTTGGAGGGAAAGGAAAATTTATGGTCAACCCTCTTACTAATAGGAGACCACAAATCGATTGCTATATGAATTGACAACAACAGGTATATAATAATCGATCATTATTGAATGTAGAGTTGTAATGAGTGGTATGTATAATTCAAAGCTGATGTGTAAAGTTTGTAATTTTAATAAATTAAATTAAAAAATAATAATTTTATAAAAAAATTAATTATTTATATTAATAAAAAAATAATAATAATAAATAAATTAACATTTCATTCTCAATGGATTAAATACTAAAAGAAATTATATTGTTTGTTTTTATCATTTCAATCTTTATTAGTTCATAAGTTTAAAGATAAATGTATTTTGATATATAAGGAGAGGACTATGGATACCCAAACTTCATAAGTTTAAGTATAAATGTATTTTGATATATATGGAGTCCAAATTATGTAAAACACAAACATAATAAATTTATTTGAATCATATAAATCACATGTTGCAATTAGAAACATTAAAATCTTGTTCTTCAATCATTGCTAATTGTTTTGAATGGTAAACATCACATGTTTGGAAACGTTGAAATCTTGTCCCTACATGCACACTCTTTTTCATTGTGAAGGAATAGAACCAATACCCTTATTAGTGAAGTAGGCTTTTTTCAACCAAATGCCTGAGGATGGTCCATATATAACACGTTGATTTATATATATGAGATAATATGTGATTTTTATGTGTTATTACAATGATGAGTGTTCCATATATAGAGAACATATGATGACCACCCATGAAGGGATGCGTCCCTTGGATAATCAATAACTATTTATTATCATAATTTATTTATTATATATATTTTAATAATCTATAATTATATTATTAACTATTAATCTAGGAGAATGTATTCTCGATGTTGTCCAAACATCAACACTCCCTCTCAACAATGGAGACATTTTGAATCATGCCAAGCTTGTCTATGAAGAATACAAACTTTGCCCTAGACTCATGACACTTATCCTTCAGTCTTGGGAGATGTATCTCTCCGACCTAAACCGAGGAGAAAATCCTTATGTGGCTCTCCTTCTGAGCCAATTGACTCTCTTTGAGATCAATCTCACTCTAGGTCCGCATGTTATAACATCTATCAGCTTGAGTCTTTATCATTCCTTGTAAAATCACCATGACTAGGACAAAGACTACATCGGGGTCGTTCACCACAGGTACACCCATGTAAGTGAATGTCATCTTGATGATAACTGAAACGTGGAAAGCACCTCAAGAACCTCAAGTCCATATTATTCCTTGTCATGATCAAGGAAGGACTATGCTTGGGCCATTTACCACAAGTACACCTTTGTGATAAATGTATCCTATCTCCTTTGGTATGCAGCCCAATCTAGGAGAAGGTTTGCCCGATGTTGAAACATCAACACTCCCTCTTAGCTAGGGAGGTATCTTTCCATAGTAGTACACAACTATTGTCTAGAGACACACAGTCTCCACCAGTAGTACACAACCACCATAGTAGAAAAAATTATGTCACACATGGCACTCCCATGTGGACTTTTAGACGCTACTCCCTCTAGAAATACTAGGGTCAACTCCCCATACTATGTGACGTCAAGGTAAACTCCCTTGACATGTACTCATGTTCTCTTCACAAGGGACGTTGGGGTATAATCCCAAACCCACTTATCCCTTCTCAGATATTTTTTCTCACAGATCAGCTCAACTCAGTCACAGAGGAGTACGATCTAGATAAATTTTGTCACACATGGCACTCCCATGTAGAATTCTAGAGGCTACTCCCTCTAGAAACACTAGGGTCAACTCCCCATAGTGTGTGATGTCAAGGTCAACTCCCTCAACATGCCCTCATGTTCTCTTCACAAGGGACGTGTCCTCATGTGCTCTCCACAAGGGATGTGTCCTCATGTGCTCTCCACAAGGGACGTTGGTCTATAATCCCAAACCCACTTATCCCTTCTCGGATAAGTGTCCTCATAGATAAAATCAACTTAGTCACAAAGGAGTATGATCTTGAGAATGTCTCAGGAAGATGCAAACATCAACAATCCCTATCAGCGAGGGAGGCATTTTCTGTCACGCCAAGTCTCTCAAAAAAATACTCAAACTTCGTCTTGGTAAGGGGTTTAGTAAGATCATCAACAACTTTCTCATATGTAGGAAGGTACTGCACCAGTAACTTCCTCTGCACCATGTATTGGATGTAATGGTACTTGATCTATCATGAAACACAGAATTCTCAGAGAGCTTCACACAGATATGGTTATCATAATTAATAACAATGGAATCTAGGACATCTCCAAATAAATATGCAAGGAGATTGTGAATCCACATTGCTTCGTAGACTGCCACACTCAATGCAAAGTACTCTACTTTTGCGGTGCTCAAAGCCACAAAATTTGGTTTCCTGCTACACTAGGAAACCATGACATATCCCAAAGTGAAGCAACACCCACAGGTGCTCTTCCTGTCCACTATGCTCCTTTCCCAATTAGAGTTAGTATATCCCTGCAATTTCATGTCAATACTGGAAGTATATCTCAGACCATGTCCAATTGTGCCTCACGGGTATCTCAAAACATGCTTCACAGCAATCCAATGTGTTTGTCTCTGCTGACTCATAAAATGGATAAATGCACTCATTGCATAGAAAATATCTGGTATGGAGTTAACCAGATACATCAATGATCCAATCATCTATTTATATAGGGTTAGATCAATCTCGTCGAAATCAGAACAAGACACACTTAGTTTCTTCAGATTCATCACCATTGGTGTATCCATGGGATTACAGTTCAACATCCCAAACTTCTTCAATATCTCAATTGTGTACTTCCCTTGACTCGGGAAGATCTCATCATTTCTCTGTGACACCTCTAGTCCCAATAATTAGTGCATCATACCAAGGTCCTTCATCTTAGACTCAGAGGCCAACGCATACTTGCATTCAATAATAAGGCTCTCTATACCGATGAGGAATAAATCATCAACGTAGAGGACCAAAATCAAGGACTCACCATTGACATTCTTATAGTATAGGTTGGGATCAACAACACTTTTTTTGAAGCCAAAACTCATCAGGTGTCCATCAATCCTCGCATACCAAGATCGAGGGCCTTCTTCAAGCTCGAGTCCATACAAGGCCTTCTTCAACCTGCACACATAAGACTCCTTCTCATGTATCACAAAACCATCTGGTTGCTCGATGTATACTTCTTCCTTAATATCTACATTGAGAAAGTTTGTCTTCACATCCATCTGATGTAGTCTCCAACCCATGGATGATGCAAGGGTAATAATCGTTCGAATAGAAGTGTATAGAGAAATGGGAGAAAATGTGTCCACACATCATTCTTCATGATGGACTGATACTTCTCCATCATGGCATCTCCCCATACTTTCTGACTAGATGCCTCTTCATAACAAGGATGCTCAGAATCAATGATGTGGCTCATAGCTGCGACATAGCATAAATATATCTAAGGTCTCTTTCTCTCTCGGAAGGTACCACAAGGAGATACATGTCCTTATACCTCCTATAGAGTATGACGAGCCCATGCATGTCTCTTCTGACCTACTGCAATATTTTTAGGAACATCAATTGGAGCTACAGGTTCAACGAGATCAATTGGATCAATTGTCTCCCTTTGAACTGTTGGAGAGTGAGGGGGAGAAGGAACCATCTCTTCCTATCTCTCACTATAAATATCGATGTGATATCCTCTATATCTCCTTAAAACTACCTCCTCCTAAAAGGTAACATCTCTGCTCACCTCAATATGTCTCTGACCAGAGATGTAGATCTAGTATTCCTTCGATGACTCACTGTACCCCACAAATGTACCCTTTCTACCTGAAGGGTATAGCTTGGTCCTTTTTTCATTGGGTACATGAATGTATACTGGACCAAGGATGATTTTAGGGGCTAAATTTCGCTCATGGGCTAATTTTCCATGGTTTTTCCCAAAAAAAGATCCGCTATTCTAAAAATGATTCGCCCAAATTCTATAAGATAAAATTATTTTACCTTAAAAATCGCTAAAATTTTATACAAATTATATAAAATCCTTAGAAATTTAAATATTTTTACAAAAATATTGCCAAACATTTATAGTTGTCATATGAAGGATTAGTAAGATTCACCAAGGTTTCTACATTTTAAAATAAATTTCCATCCTTAAAATCATCCCTATATTGGACACCCAAATATCCTGATGTGTCCAACCTCGAGCTTCACTCATGAACTATTTCCATACTAGACATCTTGTGGTTCCATCGTGGAACACATGTTTAAGAAATATTGAGGTTCCCTTATGGATCCAATGTATAAGAGATATCGAGGTTCCCTCATGGAACCAATGTTTCACAAGACATATTGAGGTTTCCTTTTGAAACCAATGTCTTGGTTGCTTCATCTGATCATCTGAGGCTCGCAAGGAAAAAGTCTACATTCCCCCATGCTAGTCCACACAAGACTCTTCGGGGAGAATGTATTTTCCTCAAACATCTTTACAAGTTATCTTTAGAAGATATTCCTTTGCAGAAATGAAGCAGACTCCCAATAGAATCCCAACAACATAATCCATTGCAGTATCATACACCACCAACAAGCTTCTAACAATACTAGGTATGGCTAGGGTATGGCCAAGAATGACAGACCAACCTTTTGAAAAGGTGGAAAGTGTCTTCAAAATCGCCAACGACTGCTCTAACATGCTTGTGTCTGCACTATGAAGAAGCTCAATCAACCAATGAACGACACCTGCTTTGGCCATCTTGGCTCTACTTTTAAGGACAATACACAAAGGAAATAATGCCTTCGGGTTGGCCTTAATGGCTAGAGAATGCAGATCCTCTTGAAACAGTTTCAACAATCCATCTGCAATTTATTTTCTTGATCCAATTTCTCTGGGAGAATTTCTATTGTTTGCCAATTTTTAATTGTTGAAGTGGCCCCTCTGTTATGGCTCCTCTTGATGGAATTATTCACGAGTTACCTACCAGGATGAGTTTCTCTTATTTTTGCACTCACGTGGCTATGGCTAGTTATCAATATTTAGCAATTTTCAGATCTGTATTGAAAGAGGCTTATGGGAAATTCTTCAACAATGGTCTTTGGCATCCAATCATGAGACCAACAATGCGACACCTTCATGAATATGGATTTTGAGAAACAAAATATTCCACTAGCTTTCCAATGGTGGCTTGATTCGATCACTTGACAACTAGGATTTGAGTCTTCACGTCCACACCATGGGAACGAGAAATTTTCCTCTGAGCCACGTGATTATCTACATGACATGAGTCTTAGATAACAAGCATGCATCTCAATCCCACTCAATCACCTCCTCACTGTTCGTTGGCTATATACAACACATACACTATGATCTGCACCTCAATGGTAGGTCTGACAGTGTGAAACAAATTGTTTAACATGCATTCAATGCTTTACTACCTGAACATGAACATATCATATAACCAGAACCACACACGCTTACACTCTTGTTTGTTGGTGGGCTTGGTTGTAACCACCATAACACACATTCTCTTTAATTGGAGAAACATCCCATGTTCATCTATTGATATTTCACTCATCTATGATACTAGGTGTCCAATTGCACTCCAACATGTTGGACGTCATTCTTGTTGAATTCTACTACAATTCTGCTCTCTTCAGAAATGATGGACAAATGCACTCTTAGGACCTCCTGTGGGGGAGTCCATTTTTCTATATGATATAATATGCGATATTTATGTATTATCACAATGATGAGTGTTCCATATAGAGAACATATGGTGACCTGCATCCATGAAGGGATGTATCCCTTGGATAATCAATAACTATTTATTATTATCATTTAGTTATTATATATATTTTTTAATAATCAATTATTATATTATTATATTATTAATTATTAATCTAAGAGAATGTATTCCTGGTGTTGTCCAAACATCAACATAACATGTATATTACTGTGATTTCATGATTAAGAATCCCCACACTCCAACTCACTGAATACAATTGAACTTTTCTCCATAAGACTAAAAGTTGAATATCACATCATTCCTTAATCTAGAAGTCCTATTATGATATTTGTGTCAGAAGTGTTCGGTTGGCATGATTAATTTATTTTCTAAGAAGTCCCATGAGTGTGTTGTATGAAGGCTTAAAACTAGGTTCGGGAACACCAATAATATCCTGGTTTCCTTGCAAAGTCACATGATATCATGATAGGAGCCTGCATAATTACTAATTATGAATAATTAATCCTCGAAGAGGTGAAAATTTGACATACCAACTAATCTGGTCTCTTGTTTTTTGGATACTACTAATGTGAATATAGTAAAAGCATAAGTATAGTGCACAATTTAATTGACAAAATAATATGTTTATTCTGTAAATCATCTGGGCTAATGGTAAATCAATCAAAGACTATTGTTCATTATGTAGGCCTTTCGGATGCTAAACTTGCTCCTTTCAAGAACTTTCTTCCTTATACCTTTAGTGATCTCTCATCGGGCTTCAGATATTTGGGATACTTTCTAAATACTGGAGCACATAGGGCTGAAGATTGGGAATGGTTAGTTGTCAAATTAACAAAGAAGATTGATTTATGGTGCAACCGGTGGCTCACTTTGGGTGGTAGATACATTCTAGTTAAAACTGTGTTGGAAGGTCAACCCGTATACTGGATGTCGATGGAAACAATTCCACGCACAATTTTAAATAAGCTCCAAAAATTGGTGTTTCATTTTTTCTGTAACGGTCATAAAGATACTCAGCAATTCCACCTATGCAGGTGGGATACACTTTCTAGACCTAAGAAAAATGGTGGTTGGGGGTTCCGAAACCTTGTTCTTTTTAACATGGCCTTGACTGTTAATACTCTTTGGCAGGTCCTAACTCAGGACGACATTTGTCATAAGGTATTAAGGGATAAATATTTTCCAAACATTACAGTTATCAATTGGTACATGCTGGCATCTCATAAAATTTGCTCTGTGTCTAGAATGTGGGCTAATCTAGTGTGATTTGTACATGTTATAACCCACTGGCTCAGTTGGTGCATAGGTCCGGGACATCTCATTAATATTTAGTAGAGATCGGATCCTAGGCATAGGCGCAAGATCCTTTCTCTCGGAAGAGATTGTCTCTCATTTAAAACAAAAAAGGATCATGGTTTTGGCCCAAGCCTCAGTTGTCTGAGATCCCTTTACTCTCTCTGAGTCATGGATATGCAACGAGGATTTGGGCTTGACGGGAACACTAACATCTAAATGGGATAACTATTGTAATGAGCTTATTGGCTCTAGTGTATCACTCCAAGATACAAATTATACTCTACTCTGGATGGGAGGAGACTCCACTTGAAACATAACTGTAAACAACTTTTACTCTGCGCTCATTTCTACTCAGGATTATCCGATTTGGAGTGTATGGAAGGTTAATTTATGGAAATGGAACCTCCAGCTGAAGATTAAATTATTTATTTGGATGGCAGTTGAAAATAGGATTTTATCCCGGCAAGTCTTACAAAAAATAGGTTGGTAGGGACCTGGTATATGCTTTATGTGCAAAAATAATTTTGAAGATATCAACCACCTGTTCCTTCATTACACTTTCACTCAGATAGTTTGGGCCAGAATTTCTTTTTTACTAAAATTTAAAAAACCTTGGGCTGGAAACTCCTTTAATGATTGTATAGCCTCCTGGATGAAATATAAGATCGTTTCCAAAAATATGGCTGCACTTACTTGTTGGTATATTTGGCTTGAGAGAAACCACGTAATATTTGATGAGAAATATCCATCGGTATGGGCAGTGGTATATAAGACTCTAGGAGTGCTCAACATCCGTCCTCAAGCACAAAAATTGAACACCAAAAGAATGTGCCCGATCACACAGTTTGAGGGTTATACTACTACTTTTTTTGATGGGGTGTCCATAACAGGTGGCTCGATTTGTTGAGTTGGGGGAGTCAATAAAATTCCAGACTTGAATGTTTACAGATGGCACATCAATTGCAGGGAAGGTACAAATACAAAAGCAAAGTTGATGGGGGTATGGGTTACTCTAACACTTGCAAATCATTAGAATATTTCAAAGTTACAGTTGATGGGGGACTCAAAGGTGATTATAGATTGGTTAAATCATAAAGGTAATTTACATGCTATCGACATCGAAGGATGGAAGCGCAAAACCAAGGTTTTGACTACTATATTCTAGGAAATTAGCTTTCATCATATTTTCAGAGAATTTAACAAGGAAGAAAATCAACTTTTTAAACTAGCCCTCCTGGAACCGAAAGGCAAATTAACTTACTTCACTTGGGAAAATGGGACGGCAGGTCCACCTTTTCATATAAATCTTTTTTAATTTCTCATGTTTTATGAGTTGGCGCAGAATGTTGGATCATGGTTTCAAAGTCCTTTGAATATTTTTGTGGAGATGATCCTTTTATGTATTAGTGTTCTCTTTGATATAATGCCTTTTGTAAAGATCCTTTTTGGATAGTATTTGAGACATTAGTGTCTAGAGAAAGATTTTTTGGTTTTGTGATAGAATAGTACTGGATGGATCAACAAAGATCTAGTTTTTTGATCAAGAATCCTTGTAGATGTAAAAGAGATTATACACTAATATAGTTTCAAGCGAATTTTCTATTGGAAAAAAAAACTATGCACAAGTGATTACTTTGTGTGGTTCAAACGCCAATATCATGCTCATAAATATAGGAAAAGTAAAATCAAGCCAATGGAAATTCTTATTTCATTTAGAAAGATGTAACCACATCCACAAGTGGCGAAATCACCATCTTTTTTGAGAAAGTACGAAATGCAGATCAATTATTGTGGAAAATTATGGATAAGTTTGATTTATTTATTAAGTATTTTTCAATTTAAATGGTGTCCAATGAGAATGTACGAACTACAGATCATATATTGTGGAAAATTATGGATAAAGCATCATAAGGGGCCTTTCAATTTAAATGGTGTTCGACTGTTAGGCATAATCTCTCTAGATATTTGCTTTTGTCCTTATTTTAGTTGTCGGTGTGATGTGCTTACTTTTTTCACTATGGGATTAGTTCAAAGCAATGGTGGGTGGGATGATGGAGACTTGAAGCTGACATTAAACCAATACATAGGCAGGTTCACATTCATAGCATTGAGATGAATTACGTGCCCACTTTCGAGCATCTGTTATTTTTTGTGCTTAAGACACAATGCGAGAATGGGACCGAAAAAATAAGTTATGAGATTTCATAAATATTTTTATCAATTCCAAGAATGCTGCCACCACTGCAGTAATAACACCCCAATTTAAATGGCCAATAGAATGTCAAATAAGCAATTTTAAATATTTCGAAAAAAATAAAAAACAAAAATTTATAATGTATTNTTTTTTTATAATATTGTTGTCCCTCGAGATGTTCCAGGATGCCAATGGAACTATGACGAGGCATCTTAGGGGCTAAGACTTAGAGTGAGACTTAAAGCCATGCTAATAAAAACATAAATTATGCAAAATTGTGGGTAAGTTTTTTTTTCTCTCTCTCTCTCTCTTATAGAACTCTCGACCCTCAAACAATACCAAAACGAATATCAAAAAATTCAACATCAAGAGGCATGTGTCCATGAGTCCTTCAGAAAATTTGAGTTTAAGATGAGAAGGAATGGATTCAGAATAAATGAAAAATAAATATGTGAGGAAACTTTAAGGTGAATCTCACAGTCTATGGAAAAAATAATGTGCTAAGTAATTACGAATTCAATGGTTCTAACAACTATACCAGATCATTAAATCACGCATCAAACAATAAACATTTTCATATATTTAAATCCATGGAGGTACCCTCTACACATCATTAAATACATGAAAAAATGACATGAAGTGGTCATACATTCAGAGGAAATCACTTTAGTATCATAAGCTAAATAACACACAGTAACACTGTACTTGTCATGAAACTTGTATCTCGAGATTTATTAATAGGGATATGATACAAGAATCAATGAGATGAGAGGGATGGATTTTACAAGAGAACATACATAAAAAAAATAAGAACATACTAAAGCATAACGCAGGGGGTGAATATCTTAAAGCCTACAACCCTGAAATTTGGTTTGTGTTTGGGGGGATCTTGATCAAACAACTCAGGTATAAGATACTCTTAAATTCCCCAAAGTGTTGACCCTAAAAATGAGCTCCTTCCATTGATTTATAGATGTTTATGCTTGAGAAAAATGCTCGCTTGGACTAATACTACTTCTTGAAAGTGGTTTCTGCTTGTAAGAATATTGATACCGCCTCTGGAATTTTAAATTTTAATTGCTTTCAGCTTCCAAACTGATTTTCATCTCATTTTACTAGGTGAAAATAGATTTTTACCCCCAAATATAAAAAGTTATTGTTGGATGGAGTCTGTTTTCCTCGTATGATTGAGCCTTAATGTGGATCTTCTTAGCTGGATCAATGAGATTTTCATCTATAACACTGGGCCCCTTCAACCATGGAATGATTTGGGTTGTTGATTGGTTGAAATTCCTCCCAACATCTTGCGCTCATACCCCACTGTATGCTAGTGCAGAGTACCAATGACTAGAGCTTTGAATCTCCTTCCTTGAGTTGCTACCTCAAGATGACCAATTGATACAACTGCACATTAGGGTAGACTCTTGAATTCCCTACCGATTTACTTGTTGCACTAATGATACCAAAGAAGGACATTCTTCCCATAGCATGATGTGGAATAACTTCTCCCAACATTTGTAGCAGGATGGATGATAATTCACTCCTGTGGGAGGAGTTTCCATAGGTGGATCGTTGTCTACTATATTTGGCATTAGGATAGCTTATCAATGAAATTGGGACTATTCACAGATTAGTTTTACCTTGGTCTTCCTAGTTTTTCCTTATAGGAGCTTGACACGTGCTAGCTAAGGCACTTGGTAGGACAAGGTGATTGGTCACACTTATCCCAATCTGTTGATATCCAAGGCATGTGTGAATGGACATGTCAAGGCAATGATTTCTATACTTTGACAATGACAGACAAGGACATGATGATGGGTGAAGGGAGTAAAATGTGATGCTATATATATGATTATGCATCACATCTTTTCCAATTGATTTGGCAGTTTGTCAGTGAATCCTCCCACTCAGATGAGACATTCTTGTTAAAGTTTCTGCTATTATTATGTTGCTTTCAATTTACTAGATAACAATAGCATAGACAGGATCACTGAGAGAAAAACAATCACAAGAGTACACAAGCATTTATCCTGGGAAACCCTCAAGGGAAGAAAACCCAACAAAACTTCCTTAATATAGATAGCCAATACAATACCAAGATAATGAACCAGACAACAGAGAATATCCAACACTGAGCAACACACCTCTCTCTCTTCCTTCTTCCTGCAACCGGAAACAGCAGCTTCCTTCAAAACTTGCGCACTAGATGAGTGAGATGAGTGTGTGTTCAAATGAGGCACTGGCCTCTCTTATTTATACAATTATGGCACGTGTGGAAGTGTCTCTTCACTAGTAGGGCTGACATCTTCTTCTGGGTGGTTATAACCACCTTTAATATATTATGGGGCCTCTTTAATATATACTGGGGTCGGCTTCTTATTTAGCCTATTACAATTAGGGTTTGACCAATCCGCAAAAGGGGATTTGGTCAATTACAATGACGGACATGATCAATCCACAAAAGGGGATTGATCTAATCAATAATAAATATATTTTATCTTTATCCACAAAAGGGGATAAGAATATTCTTTGCAGTTACAAAATATTTAAACACTCCCTCTTGACAAGAAGGAAATTATTTATCTTTTGACAGGTTACTGGATGTCAACATCAACTAGGTAGCGGCATCCACTGGATAGCATCATCATCTGGGCAACACCATCAACTGGGCAACATCATCGACTGGATAACAGGAGGCATCAATATCTTCCACTTGGTCATCTGGCATCATGATCACTGAATGACATATCTATAAATCATTAGAAGTTTTGTTCTCTTTATGTTTGCGCCATTCCTTTTATGTTCTCCCTTCTCTTGTAGTCATCTATCTCACCCATCCACTGGGGAGGACTACTACCATAGCTTCACTCCTAGTCATCCCACATGAACTAGAGAAGCTAAGGTGCTAGCCTGGGCAAGACTAGACTCCCTTTCCAGGATCCACGCAGGATCACGACACAAACCTCAAGAGCCAACTAACCATTCCACATGGTCAAGGTTTCTGTTCCAGGCTACTCAATCCTTCGCTAGAGGAGAGTATCTGCCCGCTGCCCCTTGGAGAAACATCCACATTCCTCTCTACGAGGGTGGTCACACCCCTCTCTACGAGGGTATTCTAGCACGTCCCTAGAGTATCCAAAACTCAACACTTGGACAGAGGCCAACCTTGGCAAATTTCTCATTCCCCTTCTCTACGAAGGTCTCTTCTCTTTCTCCTTCTCTACAAAGGTCTACCTG
>JZKD02S2269949.1:274559-287475 GCA_000966675.3 Picea glauca | reverse complement strand
TTTTGTATATGCATGTGCATTTTCCTTCATGTCCAAATACCTTTATCAATCTTGCGGTCCAAAACCCATGACTAGGGTTGACATCAATGACAACAATCAATCTTCCAACAAATCTCTCCAAGTTTTATCTTCATCTGTGCTCCAGGATGTTAAATACATCCTTTTGATGTTTCAGGCCAATCAATACTTTTGGCCATGAATGCTACACGTACCTTCTATGCCCTCCTATGCATTCTTATGTGCACAAAATTTTAATTTAGCTCCATGGATATCTTCTATGGCCCAATATATTTTCATAGGTTACTCATGTGCCCCAATCCAATTCCGAAGCAGGAAGTTATGGCCTTAGGAAATTAATTGGGTCTTAAAATTTACCCTTCACTGTTTGACCTATAACTCCCTCATACTAACTTTGTTTGATGAATGGAATACACCGCTAGAAAGCTACCACCAAGCTATTTCATTTCAGCTACAAAATCTTCTTTCTAGGTGCACTATTTCGAGTATCTAAAAACATTGTTCATGGCCTCAAAAATTCCCTACAAAAACATAACTTGGAAAACACCAAAATTTTCCAATAATTTTCACTATTTTTTGTGAAAAATTAGTTGATTTGTGTTGACTCGGACGCTGAAAAGGAATTCTAAGTCCACTTGGCACTTTGGAGTGGTTCCCTATTAGTCTTTGTTCACCATGGCCTTTCCTTGTAGGTCCTTACCTCCACAAGCTAACACCAGTTTAATTTTTTGCGCTCCACATCCCTTTGTTGCCATGTGGCGCCTTTATATTGGGTCACAGAAATGGGTGGGTCCCATCCCACACCCATATACCTTGGCATGCAAACGTTAATGCTTGATGATCTAATGATCATGGTGCAGAGGGTGTTGGCAACGATCGACGACCCTTGTCACAATGTGGCCCCCCCTAACCTGCCAACCGTTAAACGAGGGTGGGAGGGCCACAAAACCTAACCACGGTTAAGACTGTGGTGATGAGTCATACCTTAATGCATTGCATACCCCTGTTCTATGGTTAATGTAACCACCTCGGACCCCTCGCAATTAACGTGGGGTTGTCACATGTTCGAGATTTGGGGTTCCATCGGGTAGGAAGGTGATGCCTTTGTGGCGCCACTCACATGCCAACTATGCTACCTTGCCACCATGGTGGTACATATTACCACTCAGCCACATCATCTGACACATACCCTCCATGTCATATTGACCCCATGGTACGGAGAAAAAAAATCCCAATTTCGCTTATTTCGAAATTTTCCCAATTTGTCCAAAATCGCCCAAATTGCATAATTTTGAAATTTCTTTTTCAGACCACCATATAAACTCTGTGCCTAGATTCATGTGGCCAAATCTGGTCCTATGAATAAAAATTTAACCTTTGCATACAAATTTTGACCTCCATTTCAAATTTTCCATAATTTAACTACAGGATTTGGGGCCTTTTCCCATAAATGTCCAATTCAGTTTAATTTCATCGTGGCGCTTTGCAATTTCAAATTTTGGCCATCTATAGGTCCTATTTTTTTCCCAATTATAGATCAAATTTCTCATTTTTAAGTTCCTAGGCTCCCTTTTTAAAATTACTGTGAAATTTCTTAAATTTCATTGTAATAATTTTGTCAACCGACTTGCATAGATACTCTAGAAATTAGTTTTCTGCAATTTTCCCCTTCAACATTCTCATAACTCGTCCCATCCAAGATCAATGTCGAATATGGAGCTATGATAGCACATTGTAGCATCCCCAACCACCTGTTGGGATATTCCATTTAAAATTTTGAACTATGATACTAATTTAATTCATAAAAATACTCTGCAAATGCACAGATTCATACAAAATAATAACAAAAAAATGCATGCATCTTATACAGAAAAAACCCATGAAAAAAATTGCATGAATATTAAAACAACACATGAATTAACACACAATAGACACTTATCTTTAGTAAAAATAACACCAACTACATGCATACCTTCCACGTTCCTCCTAGCCTTAGACCATACTGCTCAAAACTCTCAGTAGTGGGTCACCTCGGAGCTGGGGCTTAAAATCCACCTAGGAAATGGAATCATAACCCAGGCTAAGATATCCCAGAAAACATAAAGCGCAAACTTAGGTTCCAACTCAAGCTAACAACCTACAATCCCTCATTCCCCACATGCTTGTCCCACCCCAAGAAGTGTGGCCTTTCTCTGCTCATCAATCCTTCAGCTTCCCCACTTCCCTTCTAAGGCTTCAACAACATGCCAGACATGAAGTCTCATATCCATGTAGCTACAGCTTGGCACCTTGGGAATTGATTCCCAATAATTCACTCACCTATAAAGAATTCTCACATGTTTGACAACCTGCTTCTTCAATAGTCCACAAGCATGACAACCCGCCTCTTCCACTCCAAATATTCCCAGGTGTAGGTACAGGTATAGGTGATAGTAAGTAGGATACAAATGATAGATAAGTCAGTGAAGTAATGTAGATATAATCATAGGAAAATCAACTAAGTCCAAACTATATGTATGCATGTTCCCAACTTAACACTTGTCGTGTTGTCATGTTGGGAACTACCTTGGGCCCACTTGACCCCCACTTGGCCCCATCCTTAGAACTTAGGATAAAATAAATATCCATACTTTATACTTTAAGGAATATTAATATAATATTTCTTTGGGCTTAATCCCCCCTAGCTTAGCCCCTTTCCTAAAATTTTAGTCCCCTTTCTCTTTCTAGTATAGTTTATCCCCCCCGTACTCTTTTACATGGTTGGTCTGTAAGAATGATGTGTTTTCATTAAAATTTGTGTGTGATTACATATTACAATGATGTCTCTCTAGCCATTTTAGCATATGGCTCCATATCTTAATAACCACATAGGCACTCTTGCCTCAAAATACATATACACAAAGGAACTCTGGCCCAAAATATCCTGGCTCACCATCCTATGTGTTCTTTTACATTTATATGTACAATTAGGGTTCGACCTAGGGGTATTACATTCCCCTCCCCCTTATTTATGCATTGTCCTCAATGAAATATATACACATATACAATCAAAAATTCAAAATTCTTCAAAACAATGTGGGTATTCTTCCCGCATAGCATCCTCATGATCCCAAGCTACATCCTCTGGGTTGTACCATGTCCATTGGATCTTTACCAGTCCTATTGCTAGATTCCAGAGCTGCTTGATCTTCCGGTCCAATATTCAAACCGATTGCACTTGAAATTCACCTTCTTGCTCCACTTGGATCACATTCCAATCAATGACATTATTAGCATCAGGCACATACATTTTAAGAAATGACATGTGGAGTACATTATGAATACACATTGATGCAAGTAAGGTAAGCATGTATGCTATAGGACCAATCCTCTCTAGGATTTCAAACAACCCACAATAACGAGCTGCCAACTTTGAACAATTTCCCAACTTCATGGAACTTCTTTTGGCTTTTACTTTCAAGTAAACATGGTCGCCCACTTTAAATTCCCTGTGAGTTCTTCCCTTATCAGCGTAACTTTTATGCCTGTCCTCGGAAGGCTTTAAATTATTTTTTATTCTCACCATTTGCTCTTTCATTTCCCTGAGTAATTATGATCCAACCACTGCTCTGTATGTTGGGTTGTCCCAACTCATTGGTGTGTCCCAAATCACTGGTGTGTTTCACTTTCTCCCATAAAGTGCCTCAAATGGAATCATCTTTAGAGATGCTTGATACCCATTGTTATAAGCAAAATCGACCAAAAGCAAGTAATCCTCCCATTTGGATGGTTTATCCATCACATACATCCTCAACATATATTCAATCACTTGATTCACCCTCTCTATTTTCCCATATGAGTCTCGATGATAGGTTGTTCTAAAGTTCATATAGGTCCCAAATCTTTTCAATAATCCTTTTCCAAAACTTTCATGTAAATTTTGGATCTCTGTCAGATATAATTGTCTTAGGAACACCATACAAACTGGCAATTTATCTCATATAAATATCAACAATGTTGGTTGCCTTGTGAGTGGGATTTACTATAATAAAGTGGGCAACTTTAATGATCTTATCCACCACCACCATGATGGAATCATGTTGCTTGGTTGTTCTTGGAAGCTTGGTGATGAAATCCATTGTTACAACTTCCCATTTCCACTCAGGAATAGGTAATGGTTGTAGCAGACCAACTGGATGTTTGTGCTCAGCCTTGACTTTTTGACATTCCAAACACTTGGCAATAAAATCAACAACCTCTTTCTTCATACCTAGCCAATAATATTGGCTCTTGACAACTGCAATAGTTTTATGGTAACTTGGGTGCCCAACATAAGGCACATTATGCATTTATTTTAAAATCATATTTTTCAATTCTTAAGAATTTGGCACATAAATTCTACCCTTGTACATGAGAATTTCAGTCTTTTCCAGGTTATATTCTTCACTTTTTTGCTGCAAATTACCTTTCTGAAAATTTTCCTTTACCTCCATGTATTTATGATATGATTTTGCAGCCTATGAAATTATGTCCTTGAAATCTGATTGGTACATGCTAATGGTTGTAGCATGCATCTCATGCACCCTCCTACTGAGTGCATCAACCACATTGTTCTCTCTATATTTTATATTCTTTATACCAAAGTCATATTCACTGACGAATTTTAACCATCTATTTTTCCTGGCATTTAAATTTGGTTGTCCAAATAAATATTTCAGACCACTATGGTTTGTCCTCAATTCAATTTTTTTCCCAATGAGGTAGTGCATCCACATCTTCAAGGCATGCAATACGACTGCCAATTCTAAATCATGAGTAGCATAGTGCCTTTCACACTCCTTTAATTTTCTTGATTCATAGCATACCACATGTCCATTATGACCAAGAAATCCACCGAGTCCTTCTTTACATGCATCGTTGCATACAATGAAGTCTTCATTTGGATCAACAATCTTTAATATTGGAGCACTTGTGTGAATGCTTCAAGTGCTGGAAACTCCTTTCACAATCCGATGTCCACTCTAACTTCCACACCCTTCCTTTGCAAGGAAGTGATTGGGTGTGCAATCTTTGAGAATCCCTCAATGGATCTTCTATAGTAACCTTCAAGTCCCATGAATGATCTCACCTCATAGACATTCCTTGGTGTTGGCCATCCTTCAATGGCCCTTATCTTTTCTGGATCCACTATTATTCCTTCCTTTGAAATGATATGGCCCAAATAATGAATTTGCTTCTAGTAGAATGAGCACTTTCTCAATTTTGCATGCAACTGATGCTCCAACGATACTTGTAATATCATCCTCAATTGTTGTTCTTTCTCTTCCTCAAACTTAGAATATACAAGAATGTAATCTAGGAAGACAATGGAAAAATTATCTAAGTAATCCATGAAAATACCATTCATTAAACACATGAAGACAACTGGTGCATTTTATAACCCAAATGGCACCACTGTGAAC
Source organism: Picea glauca (assembly GCA_000966675.3). Lineage (NCBI taxonomy): Eukaryota > Viridiplantae > Streptophyta > Pinopsida > Pinales > Pinaceae > Picea > Picea glauca. Next base: position 282,016 of record JZKD02S2269949.1, on the reverse strand, counting down.
TCGTAATGACCATACCTTGTTATGAAGGAAGTCTTACTGATGTATTCTTCTTTAATTCTTACCTGATCATAGCCTAACTTAATATCAATCTTGGATCATATATTACTATCTTTTAGTTGATCAAAGAGGTAATCTATCCTTGGCAAAGGATACTTTCTCTTAACAATTACCTTGTTTAACTGCCTAAAGTCAATGCAAAGCCTCAAGGTATCGTCCTTCTATTTTATAAACAACATTGGGGTACCCCAAGGTGACACACTTGGGTGTATATACCCCTTCTTCAAAATCTCTTCAAGATGAATTTGCAGTTCCTTTAACTATGGTGTACTCATCCTATAAGGATTCTTGGATACTGGGGTTGCTCCAAGCATCAAATTTATAGAGAAATCAATATCTCTCTTGAGTGGAAATCCCAGTATTTCCTTAAACACATCTTCAAACTTATTTAGGACTACATAATATTCAATACTTGGCACCTTATCTTTAGGTGTCTCTTCCATATGTGCTGCAAATATTTGACACCCTTTTCTGAAACTTTTCTAGAGCTGCAAGATTGAAACTTCTCTGATGGTTACTGCCCTGGGAATTCCCTGAACTGTCCTCAAGTTTCCTTCCTCATACAAACAAGTAAAGGCATTATTAGAAAAATCTAGGATAGCATGATTCTTTTCCAACCAATCCATACCAATGAGGCAATCATATGATCCCAAAGGTATGATATTCAAATATGCTCATGTGCCCAGTCCATTCATGTCCATTGGACATGCCTTAACCAGATCATTAGTTTTCCTTTTATCTCCAATAGCTAGTTGCACTAACCAAGGTTTTCCAAGATTTTTTTTTGGCAATTGAAATATTTCCACCATCTTAGGATCTAGATAACTATGACTAGCTCATGAATCAATTAAAATAGCAATGGGTAAGTTGTTGATCTTACCTTCCACTTCAATCATATGTCACTGAAACTCAGCTTGCTTGTTATCCAGAGCTGCATAGATCCTTGGTACATTTTTTCCCATGTCCTCCAATGTATCAACTTGTTGAATATTTTGAACAATCCTCACTTTTTCAGCTCTATGAGGACAATCTATGAATATATGATCTCCCCCACAACCCCAACATTGAATAGGTGGTTGCCTTGGTCTTTGCCCCATTATCTTGGTCATTATGGGTTCTTTAGGAGATGATTGTCCCTGAGAATTATTTCTGAAAAATTGTGGCTTGGACCCCTTTGTTGGCATAGGGGCAGACCCAGGGTTCAACACTACAACAACGCACCAACAAAACCCTAACTACCGGCCCTTTCAGCAACACCTGTGAAGCAGATGAAGTCTCACCCGAGGTAGAGGCAGGGGTGGTTGCAGGACTCCAGTTTCAGCAACCTTGGCTGGGACACAGATATGTGATTACAACACCTTAACATAGCACTTAGCAGTTACAGTTCGTTAATATTCATCCTTAGTTTATAGCGCAACTAAACCCTAACAAAAGATCAACGCAGTATTTATACAGATCCAATAGATTCAAGTAATAAACATATCAACATAGATCAGATCTAGCATTCATTCATATTATTCAGTACTAAGATACCATATTAGATCCTTCTAAGCATACATCAGTGCACTAAGCATCCAATCACATAGACAATAGAACAACCATAAAGCACATCGAAACCACAACATAGATATATGTGGTTCACCGCCACACTGGGGCTACGTCTACCAACTCTTATTCTCTTTTTATTATCTCAGGTCAATCAACTACATGCACAGAGCCTTGAGATCTTACTTCGTAGAGGACAGGAGATCTGTGCACCTCGCTAGATCCTCCTTTCTTGAGTTACAACACAAAGCCTTCCACAGTCTATGACAATCACTTACACTTAGCTCTGCAAGCCTCACACAGCATGCACAAAGAAATTACAGTTACCACTTGCACTTATAAATTAACACTTAGCACTTGGAATCACATACTTGTCCCTCCTTCGATCACATAGATCGAAATTTAACACTTAGCACAGTGGCCTCTTCTTACATTGCCTAGCTACTTATTTATACATTACAAAATGGGCCTAAACATGGGTAAACCCATGGGCCGACATCCCCATTCCCATTACATAAGCCCAAAACCCAAAAATCCCTAAAGAGGGGTCGAGATCCCACGATCTTTGCTTCGACTTGTGCTCCATCTTCGACAGTCTGTCGAAGTCCCAAAAATAGGTCAAACATGACCAAGGATCCTCAAACTTGGTCAAGGGCCAACATGCCCCCAACACTCACCTGTGATTCGTCCCGAGTCACTCTGGTCCGGGTAGTTGTGCTTCAAAATCCTCGAGCTGCTTCGACTTGTTGTTGCACTAGGGCTCCTGCTCGACGAACTCTTTGATGACTGCTTCATTGATAGGTCCCTCTAAACGTTATTCGACTGTAGCGACTACTTGTTCCAACTCTGTGCCTCGGCCTTCAATCTCCTCAAATAGTTGGCAAGCTTCATCCTAGACTGGTTGGAGCATTTGAGTCACTTCCATGACTTTGCTCTGAATGGTGTGGACCTGCTATTGAGAAATGTGTTGTTCTTGGGATCACTTCATCCTTTCAACTGTTGACAGGAGCTTCAACTACGCATGTACTACTATTGCTTGTTTCTTTTCCTCCTAGAGTTGTGACTCCAGTACCTTTAGATCAGTATCTTCAATGATTCGTTCATAATTATGTGCGCTATGAGCACTTAGCAGTTTGCATTCTAGAGCGAATGCTCTGATCCTATCGACTGTGCTCCGGGCAGTGGCTTCTCATTGATCTCGCACGTCCTGCAGGGTACCTGGAATTGTTCATAGCTTGAGGTCTGTGATTCTCTATTGAAGCTGTTGGATAGCTTCCACAAGATTCTCTACTTGATGTTCCACTAGGTCTTCCTCCTTTTGTTCTAAACCTGTCACAGAGTGAAGTTCTCTGTTGACTTCTTCTTTTACTCCCACATGCATTGCGAGCAACTTCTCTTTCTCTTGTTGGATATGTGTTTTCTCTTCTTCAAAATTAGTTTGGAGGGCAGCCTTCTCTTGTTGTGCAACTCGGCATTGCTCTATGACTACTTTTTGTACTTTCTTTAGGGCCTCTATGGCCTATTCAGTTTCTTCATGTGTGCGACGAAGGCGAGCTTTGCTCACATAAGCTAGTCTGCAGAGTGGGGCAGGCTCATCTCCCAACTGAGGTGCTTATGATGGTGGGGGCGCAGTGGATACTCCGCGGTAGGATTGCAGGGCCTGTTGTACCCTTATGAGTTCAACCTCAATTGTATAATACATATCCTCTTGCTTGGATTCATGTTTCTGCAAGATATCCTGAGAGGAATTTTCTACAATTGCGATGATAAAGTCGAAGTCATCTACAATGAGCATAGTATGCATCTTAGTCAAGGTTTCTCTAGATTTATTTTGGGAAGTGGGTTTCATGGGAGAAACCTTCTTTTTCTTCAAGGGATCAACCTCATCAGCGGGGTCCCTAGGGGGTGTTACTTTGCCTTGCTTCTGTTGCTATTCTTTGCTCTTTTTCTTTTCTACTTCGTCATCACCCCCTCGTCCAGGTGATACTGAAGCAGTTCCTTTCAATGCACTACTCAAGTTTTGTACCTCCTCGGTCTTCCTCCTTCCGTTGGGTCCAAGAAGATCCTTTGCTTCATGAGTGGTCTCAGGGCTGCTGATTAGTTCAAGGTCTAACATTTCTATGAGGTCTATGGGGATGAGGAGTTCTGCAGACTAGACCTTGGTGATCTCTTCAAGGTCCTCCTCTATGAGCTTGTAGTATGATTGAAGCTCTTCTTTGTGCTCATCTACGCGTGCGGTGATATAAGTGAAGTGTCGATCTGCATGAAACTTCATGAGGGGTCGGAATTGGTGCAGGGTGTTCAACGTTACGCAAGGGACAAATTTGATAGCCCTCTTTAACTGGAGATAATAGATATGAAAGACCGCGTTCGACTACCAGTATTTTCCCATATCGCTCGAGTACCAAAGCGTGGTGAACTTCATAGTGAGAGGATCGAACGGCTCAATGTCTAGGAAGGTCGCACCTTCTGGCATTTCCCAAGAGGTAAATGTGATTATTTCAAGAGCCAACTAAAGTGGAATTCATAGCCCTGATCCTGAGCTTCACGACAATCTAATTCTAGCTGGTTGACCAAGTACTTCACCCAGTTCATCTTGAGTCCTTCTACACATTTCCCGGCTAGGTCAACAACAAATCTGTGACTTGTGTAGGTTGGTTCTTCCTTACTAGCTTCCCTGCGATCAGTTGGCAGGCCAAGCGCACTGTGCCATTCTGTATGGAAACTACCTTGTAGCCTCGCGTTCACTTTTCTAGATCGTCGTAAGTGTCCTTAATTCTCTGTGCCAAGGCGCGGTCAAAAGCCTTCTCTGGGTAGAAGTCTTGCGGGTCAGGTCCTTTCATGCTCAACCCGGTGATCCTATGGATGAGCGTCGGATCGACTGTGATGCATCTATCTAGCCATAGATATCCACCATGGTAACATGAGAGAAGGAGCTTAACAGACGTGTTAACCTCCTAGTGCCTTCCAAAGTGCGGGATTTTCATTACATTCAAGAGGGTGGATTGCGCGAGGTTCATAGTCCATGGATGGGGTATTATTTTTGAGTTCTTCCCCTTCGTCCTGGTCAGATACTTGTAAGGAGAAAGCATGTTATAATTCTTTCGGTCACCTAGGTTGAAGCCGTCGAACTTCAACGTCACGTTCTTATCTTGTTGCGTCTTGATTGCACATATCCCCTTCGGGAGGTATGCAGTAACCATGGTGTAATCAAAGTTCCTCGGGACACTATCATGACTCACCGTGCTAGCTAGAGGCAGGATGTAGTCGAGTAAAATGGTCAGGATTAACTTCGCGTTTGCTAGATCGTCTATGTCCTTGGTTCTTTTTTCTATTGCCGGTCGGGATGGTCCAGATCCACATGCGGTTGACGGAGAGGCTTGCACTCCTCGCGTCGATGAAGCTTGAACTCCTGTAGACATCACTCTCTCAGCCATCAGATCAATTAAAAATTCCTCGACTGACTTCTCCACAGCGCTGAGCTCATCCGACATGCACACTCTCGATCGGAAAAATCGGGTGGATGGATGAGTGCTCAAAGCAATAAAATCAGTGTCTATCTCACTAAGCACAACGCGGTAGAAATGGGTTCTCCTGTTAGCTCTGATACAATTCGCAAAAGTGTTCTCGGTGCAACAATCGATGGACTAAGTAGACACGATGTAACAGATCTCTCCAATGGATAAGAATTTTTCCATCAATGTCGTTATGTCTATTGCGGTGCAGTCCCAACGGTCCGATGGTGATATTTCTGGTCATAACTATTGTTCTAACCATTCTAGAACATTGGTCCAATAGTTATAATGCTTCCAACGGTCATATCGCTTCATCATGGTGAAGTGCCATGGGGCGCTGTTCTAATATCCACAAAGTTCCAATTTTGTAAATATTCCTTCCGTGAAGTTCCCTCTGGGCCTGTCTGTAACTTTTCGATCTTTGCTCTCTTCTTACTAAGTTTTCTATCCTTCTTCCTAGTGATATTCATCTTGGTATTCCTCTTTCCATTCTGATTCTTGTCTTATTTTGGCATAGCAGCTTCGCGTTGTTGAGATTCTTTCATAGGACTAGAGAGTAATACTGATTCTTTATCTGGGACAGGTGCTCTACTCGTCTGTGAATATTCTTATGTTCTTTCAACTTCGTGATCCGAGTTTCTGGTTCTAAGTATCGTCGATCTGTTCTCCTGTTCTGCAATCAAGTGTGCTATGAAATATTTTAATTCCTGATTTTTTTATTCTTGGGCCTCCTCTTCTTTTCTTCTGGTCTGATCTTTCTCGATCCGGGTTTTTCCTAGTAACATAGTGTAACACCCTGTTTCCCCCAGATTGTAAATATAACTGAACTGGCCAAGGACTATGGCAAAAACTCATAAGTATGAATATGTGTTGTAAATGGACCTGTAGGAAGAGGTCAAAGAATGTAAATGATAGATTGAATATTATTGAATTTATTGCAGAACTGCTGAGAGGGGATGTGCGGAAAAGAGACCACGATGGTGGTGGAGGGCACCTTGAAAAAGGGGCGTTAACTTCCACCAAGAATTGAATACCGTATTTGGACTCCACTGGCCCGGAGAACCAAAAGAGGCTCTCTAACCCTGAAATAAATGCCTTGCAGGCTGGTAGGTTGATGGCTTGATGAGGGATGGGGAGGTGAACCGCCTATCCGTAGAGCAATCATGACTAACCAGCGCGAGGGTAATCATGCCACACGCAAACTCAGGAGAGGATAAAGCGTATGGCAGAAGCGATTGGAGGGGGCAGACGCGAGGGGAACTCTGGCAATTTTTACGCAGAGTGAGTGATCGCAGGGAGGGAGGATTGCAACCTTCGCTCCTGGGCACTGGCAGATAGAGAGACGCAGGTCTCAGGACATCGTGGTCTCCGCTCGGGGGTGGATAGTGGTAAATCCATTAGGAGTCGCTACGCCTACGGTTGGGTGGAAACGAGCACCCCTCTCAGCAGTTGCTTCCATTGCTGAAGTTATTTCTGATAAGTGTTTTGCTTACCTTGCATTTGAAATTAATATGCTGTCACATATGTGCATAGAACTTGTGAAATTGTGAATGTTTCCTGTGTAAGAATGTCTCTGTAGAAATTGTGAATATGGAGTAGATGTTAGCTCATAGAACTTGTGAAATTATGAAGGATTTGCGGCATGCGAGTGTCCGCGTAATGTTTGATACGAATAGGTTGATATATGCTTATCACACAGGATACCATGCACGAATTACGTCGATAAAATGAAGTTAACCATGTCCAGCCGTCCTCGGGAAGTTGTCTTCCTGTATCTGCTCCCGGGAATGACCCGGTAAGGATCTCTTCACCGAGATTCCCTCCTCGGGAAGGTTCACCCAGAACCTAGAATAAGGATTCGAACGCACAGGTCTTGTTAACCCTGTACGAGGAGGAATGACCCTATCAAGGTTCCGAGATAGTAGTGTTGTGAGATGAAATAAGTCGACGGATGAGATCTCGTCGGAGTACCCATAGTCATTCACGACCATTAGATTGAAAAAATTAATGCAGGCGTTACATGCCTTGCCCTCTCTCATCGTGAGCAACGAGAAATTGGGATCGTAAATCCCAAGACCCAAAAGAACGAATCTGGACCGTTAGATCTCGGTTCACACTACCCGTCAGCCGTTGGATCTGGAGAAGTTGCGCAGGAGTTAAGCGCAGGGGTAGGCGCGCGAGGAAGTGATTTGAGCCATTAGATCTGGAGTAGAAATCCTGTAAACCGTTGGATCGGGAAGAGTTGCACTGGAGCTAAACTCTAATGTGCAGAGGAAGAGTCCAAGCCGTTGATCTCGGAAGGACATGTGTCAATATCCCGGAGAAGTCGTCGGGACAACA
>JZKD02S2269949.1:243398-258576 GCA_000966675.3 Picea glauca | reverse complement strand
AATTCATTGGTTCCAAATCCCACCGCTTATTACTGTCTGACATGCCCCGTCACCCCATGATGTCATTTTCCACCTTTTTTCCCTAAGGGTCACGTCTCATAAGTCTGTCAGTCCTTTCCCCTATTCACCCGTTATGAGTCCCTTCACCGTGGTAACTTTCCTTAATCAATACCCTCCACGTCACCCAGTCGTATATGTTAGTCATTGTCACCTGCCATCTCACGCTCCAAATGACCCATTGACAATTTATTACAGGCTAACCTATCTGTTAGCCTACTGAGTTGTCTCCTACGCCCAACAGGTATCTGTTTGCTCAAAACTTCCTTCACCCTTCATTCCCGCATCATTTACCCTGTCGTCGCACTAGAGAGCATTTTTCCCCTTTTTCCTCTCCGTTTTAGTCAGTTGTCCAAAGCCACAGTCTTCCCCGCTAACTTTTTGTTTTACTTGCAGGTATTGTTACAGTGATGGCACCAAAATCAAAGAAAATAGAGGCCGAGGAAAATCCTTTCCTCCGGCCTCCTGTTGACCTCGATAGGATCCCTCTGGCCGACAAAGACCATTTAATCGCAAACACCAGATGCGAATTCGACTTCGCAGATTTATAGTCATGGCTAAAGGACATTTTCTTGGACCAAAGTGATGAAATTGGGCTCTGGGAGTCAAATCTTCCCCTGTATCTTTTCCCCCAGGTTCACCATTTCCCCGAATTCGCCCTCAAGTGCTAGGCCCATTATATCCCTGACCAGAAAGCCATAGTGTCTTTATCAGGAGAAATTATTTTCCTCATCACACCTGAAACCATTGATCAGATGATGTAGATACCCAGAGCCAAATCTGCCTCACCTTTCAATCTTGAAATCATCACAAAACTGTACCAGAAACTATCATTCCCCCAAAGAGCTTAGATTTTTTATCTTTTTCTCCCACAAGCTGCTCAGCTCCCCACTACAAATCCCCTGTATCCTTCCTCCCTTTTCTTAGTGAAGGGAAACCAGGTCATCTCGTCGCTCTGCGCCCTGCTTGGGTATTTTTCAGATCAATGGGTGGATGAACCCATATTGGGTTTCCTGTCCATTTTCTCCACAGATGAGAAACCCACCACTCAGTTCGACTACAGCACTTTCCTGGCAGACAACATTCATGACCAATTCTCAAATTTCGCCACAGAAGGCATGTTCTGGTATTTCTCAATACTGGCTTACATGTTCATTTTCTTCCAAGTGGAATTTTTTTCCTTTTCAATGCAGAAGATGGACAAGGATGGGAGGCCGCAGGCAGTAACAGCGTGGACTTCTCTTCTCAGACAAAACTCTACAGAATTTAATTTCAAGCAGTTTATCGAGCAGTTTTACCATCTCGTGGTGAGCGTGCTCAGTGGCAGACTTGAGCTGAGTATAAATGAGGAAATTTAGAGGATCTTACACCTTTCGGACCTTGCAAAAATGGGAGACTAGTACCTGTACCAAGACCACACAAAGATCAGAGTGTATGGGTGTGAATTGGCTCCATACAAGTTACCCAAGTATCTTCCCATGAGGATATTTTCCCTGGAATACATAAGGCAAATGATCAACTCGGATGACATACATTTTGTGTCTTTGAAAAAGAAACAACAGCTTAGAATTAAAGGTCAGATTGGGTCTTTCATCTACAATAGTCGAGGCGTTGAGGAGGAACCAGACAGATTGCTAAAAGAAATGAAGTTTTTTGTTAGTTTCGCCTGGCACTATGATCCATGCGGGATAATTTCGGAGATGATAATTAAAAATAAAAACATCTCGTATGTTCATACACCTAGGCCTGAGATAGAGAAGTTTTCCAATCAAACAGAATGGGAGCCAAACACTTTGGTTGAAATAGAACAACAGGACCCTTTGTTCATTGTCTCACAGATGACTACTCCACAAGTTCCCAAGGAAAAAATACCCAGGAAGGACACTTCACCTTCCATCACTGAAGTCTCGGCCGAAGATTTCCAATTACACACCAAGAGGCCAAAAACCAGTCATGCACCTGACACGGCTGGTGAACAAGGAATCCAATCGACTACAACTATGGAGTTTGATCGGCCGCTCCTTAGAACAAGAAGCAAATAGATTATGACCACAGTGTTGCCCAAGAAGCCTACAGATACTCCACCAATCAACCAGCCGAGCAAAATAGGACCAAAACTGAGTATTTTTTAGAAATATGATATGATCAAGAAGAAAAATCAGACGCTGACCAGCAGCACATATGCTCAGTTCTAGAAGCAAACATCAACTGCACAACACAAACTGTTGTCTACATTTGACATCGATAAAGGTAGAATGCACATGGCATTTCTGCAAGCACAGGTGCCAGACCCGAAAGTAATCACTGATTACAAAAGGGCAATGTTCGAATTTTAGACTAAAGATGTGCATCCTGCTGATCAAATGGATCTGCACAGACAAATTGGAGAAATGGTTTTCTCCACGTTGGCAAATGCTTTTACTGTTGCCTCTAAGTTACAGGTATCTCTGAGCAACGTCCAGACACAACTGAAACTAGAAAAGATATCATCCTTTGCAAAGGATAATAGGATTAAGACATTGGAAGAACTGGTCCTCAAGATCGGGTATGATCCCTCGAATGTGAAAGCAGTCGAGGAGATGCTTAAAAAAAAAATGTTGATATAGCCTCTTTGAGGAAACAATTGAAACTGCCACCAACAGAAGATGCAAAGGCAAAGGAGATAGCTGAGACAGAAGGGGAAAAGGATGAGATGCTCAGGTTGATTATGGAGAAAAATCCACAGTTAAAAGAAATGGAGGCAGAACTGGAAAATTTATTGAAAGAGAAGGAACAGTGAAATCCTATGGAAGTCATTCCATTAAGTGCAGTTCCACTCATAGGAGTAAGCACAGCATCTGCAGCAGAAATTCCCTCAGCAACTCCACTGACATCTCTGGAGAAGACAGTAGAGCTGGCTAAATCCATGGAAGAGATGAATTTGCAAGAGACAAAGATTAGTAGACTTAAAAAGGAGGTTGAGAACCTTCAGGAACTCAAGTATTCTTACCAAGCCAGCTACTCCAAGGAAAAACAAACATCAGACAAACTCAAACAGGAATTGCAACAACTTCAGAAGCAAACAGTGGCAGGTAAAACACTTGTCGAGGTCAAACAAAATGTCTGGATGGATATCACCAAATCCATAAATGAAATATGGCCTATGGTACAAATCATGTTCAAGCAGAACGAACTGGTGCAGAGAAGCAGGCAGACGATTGAAAAGATAAGAGGAGAATTGGGAGAGATGCCCGCAGAAGCCATTGAGATCATCAAATTCCTAAATTCAAAAACTAGAGAAGAGTTAGAGGAGTTGAGAATTGAAGATAGGACAGAAACCATCCTCGAAGTCAAGAGGGTCCTGACCAAGAGAGGATTGATGATACAACTGGAGGAAAAGGTCCAGGCTATGGACATAGGAGTGCAAAGGTTTTTCAACAAAATTGAAGCTCCGTAGAAGAAAGGTCTCCCTAGTCTAAGGGTTATAAATGACAAGTTAATGACACTGTCCGATTATAAAAAGAAGCTATCCACTGTGGCTAAAGATAGTTTTAAGTTCTCAGGAATACAGGGCAGTATCACAGGCAAGGCATTTTTGGAAGCTTTCCAATCAGACATCAACATACAGCACGAGATCCAGTACATTTTCATCATCAAGCCAACTTTTGCCAAATATATGGATATGGATGAAGTATACCAAAGATTTCTCAAGGTCAGCATTCCCGGTAACCTTCGATGGGAAGATTTATGCAGTCTGATCGAGTAAGTGATGAGGTGTCCAAGACTAGTTAGCTATCCAGTCAGACGAGGTCATGCAGAGGCCTCACCAACAGTTCACCCCAGAAATCAGCATGAAGTTTCAACACATCATCAAGTAGTTTCCTAAATTTTTGTATCTTGTTAAGTTATTTTACTAAATTTAGATTTGCCACGTCCTAATCTTTAATGACAGGATCGTATGTAATTTTGATTAAAAATACTTCAAACTTTGAAGTATTGAGGGTTGATCTTTACGCCCAGCAAGCTTAAAGACTATAATTTTTATCAAGAGATCTTCCAGTAATACAAAGAGACGTTTCACAGGATTCTCGCGTGTTATTCATTGGTGATGTTTTCTTTTCTATGTTAAATTTTCTTCTCGCTGAGTTGTCATATTGTTTTCTAATCTAATCTTTTAAAAGTAATGCATGTTGCAAGATTTATCTTTGTATACCCTGTTTCGGCTTTGAAAGATCTTTATGTTTATCTTTCTGATATTACAATGAAGAAATTCTTAAATGCTTCTTTGCTTTAATTCATATTCTCATATTTTCTGCTATCCATCACTTAACTGCTAAAGGATCCATTGAATGCATTATCTTGCCCTCTGAAAAGAATCTTTTATTTTTTGTTTGAATATCTGCCTTTATAATACAGACCTCATAGCCCAACGGAGGTGTAAACCCTTTTCATCCAACTTAACAAAAACATTAAAACTTTTCAGTCTTATCTTATTTTATATAACTAGCCTAATATCTTAAATTTAAAACATAACTAAATCATACAGAGAGATCCCTCTCTGAAACTGGTAGGGCTAGATTCCAGTTTCGAAGTGGTTGGATAAAGTTACCTCTTGTAAATTTATTCTACCCTGACAACCTTTGGGAATTTATAGAGCGTTAATAGGCAGACACGTGGATGAATGATATTGTGACACATGGCATCATTTTGGAAAATGGTATGGTGCCACGTGGCCCAGGCATGGGCTACCATGTGGCACCTTGCTATTGGTTTGGGTATTCAAAATTTTTATGGAGTCCATGGGGTTCGAACCCCGGACCTCCCCCACTAGCGCAAAGCTTTGGCAAAGGCTGCCCAACCGGCGTGCCACTGTTTAGTGCTTGTAATATCTATGTATTCACATATATTAAAAGTTGCATGTTGTGGTATTTGGGGCGTGTTCTGGGCTGGGGCTTAGCCCCAGCCCCGGGTCATAGGCGCGTACCATATGACTTACCTCCCAGAGTTGTGCGGGAATACAAATGGATTTTTTTTCAAACATACAACAACCCATGCACCCAATACGTGGCATAACCACACACTTCGACACATGTCACGTCGACAACGAATCTTGCAAAGAGGGCCTAACTTTGCACTAAGACGTGGCCACATGGCCCCCATGCATCCAACACCTCCATGGTTTGGGGGCTAGGTTCCCTAACCGTTCTACATTTTGGCACATTTTGTGGAGAGGCGCACATGTCTTGGGTTTAGGCACGGGAAACGCCCAGAAGCCAGGTTACTCACACAGGAGGTGTGAATTGGTGAACCAGAGACAACAAGCTTGAAGGAGGAAAATGGCAGGAGGCCTATCTTCTTCATTTTTTGGCCAAATGAGGTGTCGTAAAAGCCCAGCTAGGGGTTTTTGGATGTTCTAAATTCATTGGCATAGTTTTCAAAGCCATTTGGAGACTTCTTTTTCAGTTTTTTCTACCTTGAAGTTTTAGGAGCTCTAGGGAGCTTAGGGCCACCATTGAAGGAGGCCATGCTCAGATGAGCCCAAGTCTGTTTTATATGACTGAATAGTCATTTTTGGCTAATTGTTATGCTCTGAACACATTAGGATAGGTTTAAGAGGATTTTGAGGACTTTTATAGGTGTTTTTACCACAAGGAAGCTCAAGGAAGCTCAAGGCCACATGTAGAAGAGGTCATGCACGGATGAGCCATGGTCCGTTTTCAGAGATCTAATAGTCATTTTTGGGGGTGTTATGTATTTTGAACCCAATGGTACATTCAGTAAATACATTGGAGTTGAGCAGGATATTGTAAAAGAATATTTGACAAACTAATCCCAGAGAGCCTAGTCCATTGAAGGAGGCTCAAGGAGATGTAGCCTAATTGGGGTTGAACTCCTTTATCATGTTGTTCTTGTTGTTCTTGTTGGTTGGTTATATTTTTTTGCATGTTATATTTTCTGTTTTATTCTTTAAACAACACATTTAACCTTTTAAAAACCTCACACATAAACACATAAAAGAAGCCTAAACTTGACACATACAACCTCTTGCACAACTTTGACATAGAGAAAGGTCCTGAAGTTTATTTTAATGGAGTAGAGGGTGCTTGCATAGAAAAACAAGTCAGCCCCCTATTTTCAGATCAATGTGTCACACCTGAAAAAATTGGTCCCACCACATTGATGCTTTTCCTTTGAGATGATAGATGGAAATTCTTCCTTCTGCTTGTGAGTAGTTATGTAACTAGAACTACTTCCTCATGCCCAATAGCCATGTCTTTGCATCCTCATCCTTCTTGTGTTCACCATCAAATGTAGGAGGCTTGATATTATTCATCTCTACCTGTAGCTCATATACCCCAAACCTCCTCTTATGCTTCCTGACAAGGGATGGACTTGAACTACTGTGTGCTCTCATAGTTGAATGCCTTGGGGAGTGACGGTGATTCCTTCAAACACTTATTGTTCTTCTCCTCTCATCATGAGATCTATGACTCCTTGATTTGCTTGACTCGGTCTTCTTATCCACCTTCTTCTCTATTTTTTTCAAGCTCTACATTAACTTGATGTTGAAGCCTTTTTTTTTCTCCTTGGATTTCATAAGCCTCTCATTATCAGCTTTATAACTATGGACATCCTTTTGCAGATTTTTTATGGTCTCTACCAAGTTCATTCTTTCCTCCTTGCCTTCTCCATGTCCATTTGAATTTGTACCTTCATTACCCATACTGACATACAACCCCTTGACTTCCTCCTTGGCTATAAGTCCTATGTGCATATTGTTGATGTTTGGACAACATCGGAAGATATTCTTTAAAGATAATAATTAATAATATAATTATTATTGATTATAATATATATTATATAATAAGTAAATGATAATAACAAATAGTTATTGATTATTCAAGGGACGCATCCTTTCATGGATGGTCACCTTATGTTCCCTATAAATGGAACACTCTTTATTGTAATAATACATCGATCATATCTCATATGAAGAAAACTAACATGGTATCAGAATGGGACTGGGCTCGACTCCCTCACAGGAGGGCCCAGGAAAATGAGAGATAGCTTGTTATGATACATAACAGCAGGGTAATGTACATCCCTCTACGTCATATACAAATATCAGTTATATTTCCAATGGCTCGTTGAAACCCTTGAACAACTCAATCATCCACATGAACAACTCAATCTTCAGGTTCAAGAGATTGTTGCCAAATCCTTGGATTTAAAGAGAGGACACTGCCATGCAAGGTGAGCGATTTTATCCTGGTCAATGATGCCAATAATATAACTTAAAGAGCAAGTGCTTGCTCAGATTTAGCTCTCGTTCGCAAAATCGATGGGCTCGAGAGGCACGCCACATGTAAGTGGAGCGATTTCACAAACTCACAGAGTTCAAGTAATTCCAAACTGTTGTGCTCCAGTTCGCCATTAGTGAAAACACGAATAATGGACGACTACTAGGAAGATCGACCGCTTGGGGTCCATTCGGCAATTTATTTGAGCCATGCATCTGTGTTGCGCTTTCTAGAGGAGACTACTATAGTGGCCATCAAGATTTTGACTGGACGTGATGTTCTCAAGTCATACAACACGACGGAGTTGGTAAAGGGAGGTATTATATTCAAGTCGTCCTCCAGCCCAGAGGTACGATTCTACACATACTCAGGCACGCTCTACCTTCCGCAGATCAACGTACAAGAAATGCAGACTGAAGTGCTTTCGCAGAACATGGTTGCCTTAGATTTCAACGATGCTAGCCATGGTGACTTCGTGACACACTGCATTGCGCTCATGCACTGCCTCATCGACACGCCCGATGACATTCGTGTGCTCAATGAATTTGGCATCATTGGTCAGCGAGGTCCAATGTTAGGCAACCAGGACATAGTTGTAGCCGGTATGTGGAAAGGCATGTGTAATCCCTTCTTCACAGGACCATCCAGTAAACTCGGCTCCGAACTTCACGAAGTGCTTCTCAGGATGTATTTCATCCATTAACCTATATCGTTGAGATTTATTGTTTTCCTTGAGATTTATTGTTTGTCAGTGTATTAAAACTTTGACTATGTATCGTTTGACCTAGTCAAATATGAAGGAAGCAATATCTCATGCCTTAGATAGTCAGATAAAGGAACCAAGACATTGGTTTCACGAGGAAACCTTCATATGCCTTGGGGGACATTGGCTCCATAAGGGAACCTTGATATGCTTGAGACATTGGTTTCATGAGGGAACCTCAATATATCAAGTATGGTCCAATATTACTTAGTATGATTAGCATTTACCTACGTTTATGTGGGCAGAGGCATCCATGACTGTAGTGTATGTTCAGAACATAAGTCCTCACAAGACTTTGAGGAACATGACGCCTAAGGAGGCCATCACCGGAGTGAAGATTGAAGTTGGACACTTAAGATATTTGGGTGTCCAATATACATTCATGTACCCAAGGAGAAAATGACCAAGCTAGACCCTTCAGGAATAAAGGGTACATTTGTGGGGTACAATGAGTCTTCAAAGGCATACTAGATCTACATCCCTGGTCAGAGACAGATTGAGGTGAGAAGAAATGTTACCCTTAACGAGGAGGTATCCTTCAAGAGATCTAGAGGATCTCACATGGATATTGATAGTGAGAGACAGGAAGAGATGGTGCCTTCTCCCCCTCATGCTCCAGCAGTTCAGAGGGAGACATCGCCTATTGATCAAATTGATCACGTTGATCTTGTTGCTCCACTTAATCTTTCCATAGATATTGCAGTAGGTCGAAAGATACTTGCATGGGCTCGTCAGACTCTGCAAGAGGCAGAAGGACATGAAAATCCTCATGGTACCTTTCGAGAGAAAAAGAGACCTCAGAGATATTCGTGCTCTATTGTAGCTATGAGCCACATCATTGATTCCAATCCTTCCTATTATGAGGAGGCATCTAGTATGGAGAGATTCCATGATGCAGGAGTATTAGTCCATCATGAAGAATAATGTGTGGTATATTGTTCTGAGACCTAAAAGGAAGTCTATGATGAATTCCAGATGGATCTATAAGATCAAACATATAGCTGACGAAAGCATTGAGAAGCACAAAGCAAGTTTTTTTGCTAGAGGATTCTCTCAAGTGGAGGGAATAGATTATGAGGAGACATTTGCTCATGTTGCTCGATACACTTCTATTCGAATGATTATTTCCCTCGCAACATCCATGGGTTGGAAACTACATCAAATGGATGTGAAGACAACCTTTCTCAATGGAGATATTGGGGAAGAAATATACATCGAGCAGCCAGATGGTTTCGTCATACATGAGAAGGAGTCTCATGTGTGTAGGTTGAATAAGGCCCTGTATGGACTCAAGAAGACACCTCGATCTTGGTATGCAAGGATTGATGGACACCTGATGAGTTTGGGCTTCAGCAAAAGTGTTGTTGATCCCAACATGTACTACAAAATTGTTAATGGTGAGGCCCTGATTTTGGTCCACTACGCTGATGATTTATTCCTCACAGGTACATAGAGATTTATTATTGAATGCAAGTATGTGTTGGCCTCTGAGTTCGAGATGAAGGACCTTGGTATGATTCACTACTTCTTGGCAAAGAACTGATGAGATCTTCCTGAGTCAGGGGAAGTACACAATTGAGAAATTGAAGAAGTTTGAGTTATCAAACTTGAAACGCATGGCTACAACTATGGTGACGAATATGAAGAAACTATGTGTGTCTTCTTCCGATTTCGACGAGATTGATCTGACCCCATACAGACAACTGATTGGATCATTGATGTATCTGGTTAACACTAGACCAAATATTTGCTATGCAATGAGTGCACTTAGCCAATTTATGAGCCAACTGAGATAGACACACTAGATTGTTGTGAAGCATGTGTTGAGATAATTGTGAGGCACAATTCGACATGGTGTGAGATATACTTCCAGTATTGATATAATATGGCAGGAATATATTGACTCTGATTGGGCAAGGAGCACAGTGGACAAAAAGAGCACCTTCAAGTGTTGCTTCACTATGGGATCTTTCATGGTTTCCTGGTGTAGCAGGAAATGAACTTCTGTGGCGTTGAGCACAATAGAAGCATAATACATTTCATTAAGTATGACAGTCCATGAAACAATGTGGCTTCACAAGCTCCTTGCATATTTATCTGAACATGTGCTGGATTCCACCATTATTCATTATGGTAACCAAATTTGTGTGAAGATCTCTGATAATCTATTGTTTCATGACAAATCGAACCACATTGAGATCAAGTACCATTTCATCCAAGACATGGTGCAGAGGAAGGAAGTATTAGTGCAGTACCTTCCTACAGATGAGCAGGTTGTTGATGTTCTTACCAAACCAGGATGAAGTTTAAGTACTTATGTGATAGACTTGGCGTGGCAGAGAATGCCTCCCTCGCTGAGAGGGAGTGTTGATGTTTGCATCTTCTTGAGACATTCTCCAGATCGTACTCCTATGTGACTGAGTTGATTTGATCTGTGATGACACTTATCTGAGAAGGGATAAGTGGGGCACCTATCCGAGAAAGGAATAAGTGTATTTGGGCTTATATCCCACCGTCCCATGTTTAGAGAACATGAGGACATGTCAAGGGAGTTGACCCTTGATGTCTCACACTATGGGGAGTTGACCCTAAGTGTTCCTAGAGGAAGTAGCCTCTAGAAGTCCACATGGGAGTGCCATGTGTGACAAATCTTTTACTACTATGGTGGCTTTGTACCACTGGCGGAGACTGCATGTCTCTGGACAGTAGTTGTGTACTACTATGGAAAGATGCCTTCCTATCTAAGAGGGAATGTTGATGTTTCAGCATCGGGCATAACTTCTCCTACATTGGATTGCAAACCAAGGGAGATAGGATACTTTTATCACAAAGGTGCACTTGTGATAAATGGGCCCAGACGTAGTCCTTCCTTGATCATGACGAGGAATAATATGGACTCGAGGTGCTTGAAGATCTTTCCACGTGTCAGTTAGAATCAAGCTGACATTCACTCATAGGTGTGTGCCTGTGGTGAAAGATCATGGTGTAGTCTTTGTCCTAGTCATGGTGATTTGATAAGGAATGATAAAGACTCAAGATGTTATATGCTTTTACATGCAGACCCAAAGTGAGCCTAATCTCAGAGAGAGTTAATTGGCTCAGAGGGAGAGACGTAGAAGGAGTTTCTCCTCGGTTCAGGTGGGAGAGAGATGTCTCCCAAGACTGAAAGACAAGTGTCATGAGTCTAGGGTGAAGTTTGTATACTTCAAAGACAAGAGTGGCATGTTGCGGAATGTCTCCCTTGTTGAGAGGGAGTGTTGATGTTTGGACAACATCGGGAAGACATTCTCTAAAGATAATAATTAATAATATAATTATTATTGATTATTATATATATTATATAATAAGTAAATGATAATAACAAATAGTTATTGATTATTCAAGGGACGCATCCTTTCATGGATGGTCACCTTATGTTCCCTATATATGGAACACTCATTATTATAATAATACATCGATCATATCTCATATGAAGAAAACTAACACATATTCCATATTTTTGATCTCTATGCTGATCCTATTTTGATCTAATCTCTATTAACTCTGCAAAATGTGCATCAACAAGATTTGTTAGACTAACTAATTTTACAAATTCATGAAAATTATGTACAATTTCGTTCCAACAATGCATTAAAATTATTTCTTCTGATTCCTTGTGAATTTAACTACCTAGATCAATTTTTTGGGTGGATATCTATACTCTTTTGTTCAAGGCCTTTCCAATGCCTTCTTTCTTGCTCAATTCTGAGTCTTGAGCAGAAAGTTATGGTCATTTAAGTATTACCCATTAATTCCTTCTACTCACCCCTCATCCAGGTGCAAGTCTAAACTATATTTATGCATATTTTCACTCGTTCCTTTGGATTTTTTGCAGGATCCCACCTGGGTTCCTTCATAATCATACTTCAAATAATATGGCCAAATTTTATCTTCATTTGAGCTCCAGGCTGTTAAATACATCCTGCTGAAGTGTCAGGCCAATTTGTACTTTTGGCCATGAATGCTACAAGTACCTTCTATGCCCTCCTACTCATTATTATGTGCCCATATTTTGAATTTAGATCAATGGCTATCTTCTATGGACCAATATATTTCCATAGGTTGTTGTTGTGCCCCAATCTAATTCTGGGGCAGGAAATTATGGCCTTCGGAAGTTAATTGGGTCTTAAAATTTATCCTCCACTGTTTGACTTGTAACTCCTGCATACTAACTTTGTTTGATGAATGGAAAACACCTTTATAAATCTACCACCGAGCTCTTTCATTTGAGCTACAAACACGATTTTCTAAGTGCATTATTTTTTAGTATCTAAAAACATTGTTTAGGGCCTCAAAAATGCCCTGCAAAAACATAACCTGGAAAACACCGAAATTTTCCAATAATTTTCACTAATTTATGTGAAAAATTAGTTGATTTGTGTTGAATTGGATGATGAGAAGGAATCCCGAGTCTACCTAGCACTTTGGAGTGGTTCCCTGATAGTCTTTGGCCACCATGGCCTTTCCTTGTTGGTCCTTACCTCCACAAGCGCACACTGGTTTAATTTTTCGCGCTCCACATCCCTTGGTTGTCATGTGACGCCTTTATATTGGATCGCGGATATGGGCGGGTCCCATCCAATAACCATATACCTTGGCACATGAATTTCCATTCCCGATGATCTAACGATCATGGTGCAGAGGTTGTCAATGCCGATCGACGACCCTTGTCGCATTGCCCCCCCCCCCCCCCCGACCTATCGATCGTTAATCGAGGGGGAAAGGGACACAAAACCTAACCATGATTAAGACTGTGGTGAAGTTTTGCAACCTGGTGCATTGTGACCTCCATAGCCTATGGTTAACATAACCACCCTGGACCCCCCACAATTAACGTGGGGTTGTCGTGTGTTTGGGATTTGGGGTTCCGCCAGGTAGGAAGGCATTTCCTCCATGGTGCCACTCACATGCCACCTTTGATATGATGCCACCATCTACTTGACACCGTGGAGGTACATTTCACTACTCAGCCACATCATCTGAAATGCACCCTCCATGTCAGGATGTCGTCATGGTACAAAAAACAATTCCCAATTTTGCCTATTTCA
Source organism: Picea glauca (assembly GCA_000966675.3). Taxonomy (NCBI): domain Eukaryota; kingdom Viridiplantae; phylum Streptophyta; class Pinopsida; order Pinales; family Pinaceae; genus Picea; species Picea glauca. The sequence goes on along the minus strand of JZKD02S2269949.1, from coordinate 245,389 downwards.
AAATTTTCCCAATTTGTCCAAAATCGCCCAAATTGCATAATTTTGAAATTTATTTTTCAGGCTGCCACAGAAACTATGTGCCTAGATTCGTGTGGAAAAATACGGTCTTTTGAATACCAATTTTACCTTTTCAAATAATTTCGACCTCCTCTACTTCAAATTTTCCATAATTTAACTACAGGTTTCGGGTCCTTTTCCTAGAAATGTCCAATTTTGTTTAATTTCACCATGGCACTCTGCAATTTCAAATTTCAGCCATCTACAGGTCCGATTTTTGTCACAATTATAGATCAAATTGCTCATTTTTAAGTTCTGAGGCTCCCTTTTTAAAATTCTCGTGGAATTTCTTCAATTTCACTATAATAATTTTGTCAAACAACTTGCAGAGATACTCCGGAAATTAATTTTCCTCAAATTTCCCCTTCATCATTCTGCTAACTCGGCCCATCCAAGATCAGTGTTGAATCTGGAGCTCTGATATCACATTGTAGCATCCCCAACCACCTAATGGGATATGCCACTTAAAATTTCGAATCTGATACTAATTTAATTCATAAAAATACTCTACAAATACACAAATTCATACAATATAATAACATAAATATACATGCAGCTTACATAAGGAAAAACCATGAAAATAATTGCATGAATATTAACACAACACATGAATTAACGCACATTAGATACTTATCTTTAGTAAAATGAACACCAACTATGTGCAGACCTTCCACGTTCCTCCCAGCCTTAGACCACATTGCTCAAAACTTTCAGTAGTGGGTCATCCACGAGCTGAGGATTAAACTCCACCTAGGAAATGGAATCCTAACCCAAACTAAGGTCTCCCAGACTACATAAATCTCAGACTCATGTGCCAACTCAATCTAACAACCTATAGTCCCTCATTCCCCACATGCATGTCCCACCCCAAGAGGTGCGCCCCTTCTTTTCTCAACAAACCTTCGACTGCCCACTTCCCTTTTAGGGATTCAACAATAGGCTAAAAAAGAAGTCTTAGAGCCATGTAGTTGTATCTTGGCACCTTTGGAATTAATTCCCAGTAATTCTCTCACCTAGAGAGAATGCTCACAGGCCTGACAACCTGTCTCTTCCACTCCAAATATTCATAGGTACAGGTACAGGTACATGTACAGGTGATAGTAACAATAGGGTACGGTTGATAGTTGAGTGAGTGAAGTAATGAAGATAGAATGATAGGAAAATGAACTAAGTCCAAAATATATGTATGCATGTTCCCAAATTAACACTTGTCATGTTGGGAACTACCTTGGGCCCACTTGACCCCCACTTGTCCCCATCCTTAGAGCTTAGGATAAAAAATATATCCATACTTTCTACTTCAAGGAATATTAATATAATATTCCTTTGGGATTAAATCTCCCTAGCTTAGCCCCTTTTTCCTAAAATTGTATCCCCTTTCCCTTTTTAGTGGAGTTTAGACCCCCCATACTCTTTTACATGGTTGGTTTGTAGCAATGATGTGTTTTCATTATAATTTGTATGTGAATGCATATTATAATGATGGCTCTCTAGCTATTTTAACATTTGGCTCTAGAACTTAATAACCACACAGACACTCTGGCCTCAAAATACACATACACAATGGCACTTTGGCCTAAAATGTCCTGGCTCACCAGCCTATGTGTTCATTTGCATTTATGTGTACAATTGGGGTTCGACCTAGGGATTTTACACTTGCAATGCTTTTCGAAATTAACTTATATACCACATTGCAACAAGAGATGGGCGTAAAATATCCAAAAGAGTCACCATCCTGTTTTTTGGGAATTAAGCACAAGAAAGTAGAGTTAAAAGAGCTAAGAACCTTGTCATTTCTTTGAGATTATCTTACAATCAATACTAAATCAACCTTTATCATTTCAAGAAACACTTGTAAAACTCTACAGTGAAATTTTTAGGGCCCAGACTCTTCCCACTCTACATATAGAACAAGGCAGCTTTAACTTACACTT
>JZKD02S2269949.1:224516-236349 GCA_000966675.3 Picea glauca | reverse complement strand
ACTAATTTAATGTGGGATAACACAAAAGAGGAGAGGAGATTTTAGAGTTATAGAAGTTATGCCAAAGTGCCACAAATACATTCATATTTTACTATTGTTTCATACACACCCACCCCGACAAAACAACTCACGTAAGATGAGGGGAAGGTTGAGCAAGAAAACATACTTACCCTACAAGTAATGAAAAACTATGTTATTAGGAAACATCACTCCCTTGTGGTTGCCCCCCATTGACAGAAGGCAATGTTAAGTTGGGACTTATATGTTGACAAGGATATCCCACACAACTAATGTAATGTGGGATAACACATAGAGGAGAAGAGATCTTATATTTGTAGAAGTTATTCCAAGATGCCACAAGATAGACATATTTGACTATTGTTTCACAAACACGCACCCACACCCACACAACACATCTTGCATAAGAAGAAGGGAGTCAAGAAAGAAAACATACTCACATTGCAATCAATCAACCATTATGATAGTAGGACAAACCACTCCTTTGTGTCTACCCCTTTGGCATAAGGATCATGGTATGTTGGGAATTATATGTTGTTGCAAAGAAACCCACACAACCAGTGTAATATGGGATAACACACAAGAGGGGAAGAGATCTTATAGTCATAGAAGCTATTCCAAAATGCCACAAGATAGGTATACATGGGTGTTGTTTCATACACATGCACCCACACAACATATCCCACATCAAAGGAGGGGAAGATCGAGCAAACAAGCAAACCCACATTGCAATCAATAAACCATTATGTTAGTAGGAGACACCACTTCATTGTGAGTATACCCATTACCATTAGGATAATGGTAAGTTGTGAGTTATATGTTGCGGAATAGGCTAAACATGTAGCAAACAAACCCTCATTTTGACAATAAATTGGATTTGAATCCAACATAATTTATAGGTAGGGTCAAAGTTCCGCCATGATCCAAGTGCAATTCATGGTAGAACTTTTCCCCCAAGGGTTTTGGAAAAATTCATTTGAGTTTTGGATTAACTAAAATCAAACTTGTTGGGTCACCTAATTCTAGCTAGTGGAGGGAATTTTTCTACATAATTAGTTAGAACCATATGTTGTTGTGGGATATGTTGCTATCCCACACAATCAATGTAATATGGGATAACATACAAGAGAAAAACCTTCTCAGGATAAATAAACTGTAATACCCATGTTTCCCTCAGCTTGTAATTAATCATTAATTAGGATTACCATGCTATGGCGTGTGAATGATGAAAATGCATTTTGTTTAGATTGCCAACGACTGGATGTGGGGATGAAGCCTTGAAGTACTGGCCATGATATCACTAAGGGAAAGAATGGGAAAACTATAAGAGAGGGTTCATTATGTCAAATGACCCCAAATTTCCCCTTGTTGGGAATAGCAAACCCCCTCTAGTTTCCAAGGAGAGGAATTAGTTAAGGAAGGAAGGACTGGTGGTTGAATAATCAACCACCCCCATGAATGGAAGCATGGTTTGGATGAGGAGATAGGAGGTTATCAACCTGAAGTACCATAGAGTCATCCAGACTGTTGGTAGCCCTACATGTTTTTTCTATTTGAAAGACAAACGACACTTCTTGTAGTTGCCTTCACCTCATCCTGTTCATATTATCATTTTAGGATGATCGCTAGGTTAAGAAATATGTTTGATTATTCTTTTATATTTGCGTTTTCATGCTTGATTCATGACTGCAAGTATGAATCAAGCATGGAAACTTAGTTTTGTATCATATCCCTAGTTAAAATGTGCTTTTAAAGGTTCATTTTGCTTACATCTATTTCATATTTAATACTTGAATGATTTCCTTTTTGAGTTTGTTGAATGTCAATATAATACCAAATGTTGATTTGCATTTGAATTGTAAACATATTTATTTTGAACCCTTTTCAAATCGACTATAGTCATTCCAATACATGCGAATTAATGCACAAGAATCGTGTCCTATACCTAATCTGTGGCTGGAAGAATGAATTGACAGGCTTTTCATTATGAGTTAAAGGGTTTGAGTTATGCTCTGTACTCGAGGTGTTCATTACCAGGAGTGTTCAAACTCCATAACCGAAACCTTCATGTTTATACTATGATCGCGCAGGGATTTTTCTTATTTTGTTTCCATTTTATCCACTCAGACTTGTTCCTTTTATACTGCCATCTAAACCCACAACTGGCTTGAGTCACCCCTGTTACAGTCTGTTCATATTCTTAATGGCTCTTGTTGTCTGAATAGAGTCGAATGGCTCTCAAGCTTTGTTGTCTCATGATGATGTGGTCGAGGATTTGAAAGGCCAGGGTTGGGATACTTTCATTAAGAGGTTCGAAGGGTATAACCTTCACGTGGCTAAGGAATTCGCACAAACATTTGATGGATGTAGAGAAAAGGTTGGAGATATTCAGTTGGAGGTGACTGAAGATTTTTTCAGCGAAGCCACAGGGCTCTGTCTCACCAGTCAAAAGTGGTTCAAGAATTCGAAGATCGAAGAAGTGCCCTGGGGCGTCTTCGTGGCCTCTAGAAAGATTGAGTGTTGTGAGAAAGGTATTCATTTTTCTCTGCTTAAGGTTAGATGGCATGGTCTCTTATCAGTTCTTAAACAGTTTATAACCTGTGAGGGCTGTTATGGCCTGGTTTTTCTTTATCATGTGCGGTTTCTTATGCACTTTATAGGTTTTCCTTTGAATGTGTCATTTTATTTGTTGAGGAGTCTGTACAAGATGTCGAAGAGGTCTAAAAAACAAAGCTTTGAGTCTAGTCTCTTTCACCATGGTTTAATTAAAATGCTTTTGGTTCATCGTTTGACAATCCCGGGTGATGACTGGGATGGGTTCTTAAACTGAAATGTCTTTGCAACAATCCTTCCTGTAGAAACCACTATTGTGGATGGACCATTGATAGGGAAACCATTTGATGGTTCAAGTAATAGGCCAGGATTTCTGAAGGAGAACCCTCGTGACGAGGCATTACTCGATAAGTTTTTACATGGGCAATAGGATGTTGGTTATGAGTCAAATGAAACCCCTGTGCATGAATTAGTCGTTGGCCCTAAAGCCACTGTAAAAATCGACAGCGAAAAACCTCACAAACAGTTAAAACAGAAGCATGCAGCATTAGGGTTTCAAAATAAAAGGGTTGGTCGACTAATCTCGAGAAGTTTGAGGAATCGATCTAAGCCTCATTTGAGCTCGATTGACTTGATCGAGATCAATGAGGTCTCAGATCCCAAAATTGAAATTTTCCTCGCAGAAGAAGACCCAGGTCGTCATAAATCAGAGCCTACTCAACGATACGACTTTGTTAGTAATCTCCTACCGCATCTCAAAGGTAGCAAGGGGTTTACTGGTATTAAGTTTGGTCAAGGGCCGACAACTGGTAATGTTGATATTCTTACACCCAACTATTTGCTCCCTCGACAGATTGCTCCTTTTGTGCATTGCAAGGTGTGCTTGCATTGGATTGAACGGTACTATAGTGATATCCCCATTTTACAAGCAATAATTAAAGCGCTCACAAACCACAATGAATTACTCATAAAAGAAATTCATGACCTCGGATCAAATGAACAGAGACAAGACAAGTGTCTTAAAAAGACAGGCAACATTGTGATAAAGAATGCAGACATTGTGAAGGCCATAATAAATTCTGAGATATCTTGATCCATGTTTAGTTATTAGTTAAATGGTAAGACGGTTTTTTTCCTCTTATTATAGTCATGTTATTTTTAAAATCAATTTGGTTAAACTTAGATTTCTTTTACCAATATAAGACTGGCTACAGAATCGAGAGATTCCATAGCCAAGTCATTTTCATATAAAATTTAGTAATTATTTGTTAATAAAATATCTAACTTGTTCCTATTTCATTTTTCAAGATATGGTATATTTGATGTTGATCTTATGAGATGGAACATGTTCGTTTTAGATGATTAGTATCTCCCTTTTGTTTATCTTGTAAATAAGAAAAAACTTTTATAAACTTTTGAAGATACGATTTGATCATGAGTGGTTGTAGGCCCTCCATATTTGTAATAGTTTTATCTTATGGGATTTGATCCTATCCTGGGAGATAGGAAGTTGAGGTTTCAAAAACCCTTTAAATACTCTCCATTTTGTAAATGAAGGCATCTTGGCCCGGAACCAAAGATGGACGAATGATATCCCAAGACTTAATGAAACAACATACAACATTTTGGCTTTAGTCCTTTGTTAATGGTGTTTCATTAATGTTTCGTTTTATTTAATCCAGGTGCATTAATATGTCTTGTAGCTTTAGACTCAATGATATGTTATGTTTTAGGATATTCACATTATAAATAATCGTTCATAATTAGTTGTTCCAGATATTAACAATGTGATCATGTTTTCCATTTAAATATCATGATTTCTCTTCGATGTTTAGTTGAACATTGAAGTGAATGTATTACATTTAGATTTCTCTTATTGTAATTATTTACGATCATAAGATCACATAATTAACATGTGTTCCCTATTCTGTTTCTAAAAAAATCTTGGTTGCCAATACATTCTATGAGTTTATTCGAAACATTTTTAGCATAAGTCTATTGCAGATTAATCTCGTAGACGTGGATGTTGGATGCTCTTTATCCATATAGAGGCCCAGACACATCAGACAAACTAATACCAGGTTAGCTCTTTTTTGTTTCCAATTTATGTCGTTTATATATTAGCGGAACCAGAAAGTGTAGATCGGCTTTGACTATTTGTACATCTGTGTTTCATAGTTTAATTAATTCAAGTTTTGTTAGATTTGTAGAAAGAAAAAAATATATATATTTAAATGTGCTTTCTTTATCTACCTCTCAAAAGCAATTATTTTCACCTTAATTTTGTAAGTTTCTAGTAAAACTTGCAATCTGTAAATGTTATTCATAAGTGAGATTTTTATGTTTTCTTTTTCTACGTAAACACATTTACACTAGTTATATCAGGGTATGTATATATTTAGTATATTTTTTTAGCATTAGTTAATTCTTTTAGGATTTTAGATTGGCTAACGGAGCCATTAAACCTGTTAGAACAAGTTACACCAAACGACTTGGGTTACTTAGACAACCCTGGACCAGACTTGTTCTTCCAGTTGACGGACAGTCAAATTTTCCCTTCAACAAATGGCACTAGAAGGAGGGCTTGATTGCAATTAATGGCACGTGGAAGTCATAAGACTCCTCCCCCACACACTCACCCCCCTGTAGTAACACGTAGTCGCTCAGACAACAATGTTACTTCTGAAACAACAACTTCCTCAATCGATAATCTTGAATTTCCCGTTGAAATAGTAACACCAACTCCTCAAGGGGCCAACGTACAAGAAATTGTTCGCCAATCACTTATAAGGACACACAGTGCTTTGGCCCATATCAGACAACCTGGTAGGCCTCTCAATCAACCTTTAGATTTCTCGGATATCCGAGAACAACTTGAAGACATTGGTCTTCTTTTAAACCCTTTGGAAGACAATACTACAGATCTTGTCGAAACCCCTATTCTTGGAGTTGGAGGATCCAGTATCCCACCTTCCCCACCTGGTTCATCTCCATCCTCTTCTAGAGGAGATTCATCTGACGAAGGAAGTTCCTCGTCTGAACCATCTCAGCCTTCGACACCACCTACACCCATGGAAAACCAAAACAATCCCACCAGACCCTGTCTCAATCAATATGTCGTGGCTATACCTGGACCTCAACACCCATTGCCAAAGCACCGAGAGAAATGGTTACCTAAATTTGATCCGAATTCTAAGCAATCTGTCGAAGATCACATAAAGAATTTTATGTTGGCCATTAGACTCCGAAGTGTAGAGAATGAAGACATAGTATGGAGACTCTTTCCTTAGACATTTGAGGGCAATGCCTCCACATGGTATTTCGCCCAATAGCTCCATACCATTGTCTGTTGGGACAAATTTGAAAACTGTTTCTTAGAGAAATTTGGAGACGATAAATCCCCTGAAGTCTTGGTTATGGAACTCTCTATCTTAAAAATGAACCCTAAGGAGAAAGTAAAAGATTTGAACCATGAATTCCTTATGTTAAAGAATCGAATTCCCACAGATTCAATGCCTGTTGAGAGTCTAATTGTTGTGTATTACACCAAATCTCTACACAATAATATAGCAATTTGGGTTAAAAGGTCTAAAAAATCTACATTGTTGGAAGCCTTCGAGGAGGCCAGCCAAATTGAAAAGGATATATTGAGCTTGAAAGACAATCTCAATAGTGAAGCTGAAATGAATTCATCTTCTAAAAAAGAAAATAGAAATCCTTACGAGGCCTCCCCAAGTCAAAGGTCAACCGGAAACTTTAGACCTGGAAAGCTTGCAAAAAGCTTTTCAAAAACTATCAAATCAAGTCATTGACTTGAAGAGATCAGCTGAGGAGGCATCCTCAAGCAAAGGAATTTTTAAACCTCCTTTCAGAAAACCTTTTCCTCCCAATCGACCAAAGTAGACCACTGAAGGTCTCAATTTCGAAAGCTTGCAATACTCTTTTCAAACCATTCTTGAAGCACATGATAATTATGCTCCTCCTAAAAGTTCAGAAGACATAGTTGAGGAAGATTTAGTTGAAGAAGAGGACTCATCTCCCAATATCTTTGGACACTTTTCTGACAGTATCTTTCAAGAAAACTTTGAAACCGTCCACCCTTACAACACAAGAAGCAAAACACAGAGCAAACCATCCTCTGAAACGAGTAATAATGTTCCTCCAAAACAGTCGAAACAAGCTGAAATAAAACATATTTTAGCAGCCCCGGTCTTAGAATATGACTTGATTGATGATCTAAAAAAATTGAGGGCTAATATTTCTGTTTACGAGCTTTTGAAATTTTCTCTTATTCTGTAGAAAATGCTTCAAAATATCACAGAAAACAGTAAGAACAACTATCCTAGCAACGAGAAGACTGCAAAAATCAGTTCTAAAACAACTAAAAAGATCCCCACTAAAACAACATCTGAAATTCCGGATAAAAGGGATCTAACTGAAAAAACTGTATCAAATGTAGATAAAATTGTTTCAGGGACATTGACAAAAAATTAGCAGAATTCTATTGTTAACACTCGTAAAAATGTCCCGCCTTTCTTATTAAATTTTGACATTTTCAATAGAAATGTACATAATTGCATGGTGGATTCCGGCGCATCATCAAATGTGATTCCTTTATCTGTTAGCCAAAAAATTAACGCAGAAGTTTAACCTTCTAGTCTCAAAATCATTCAGCTCGATCGGACGAACGTTAAGGTAATCAGTGAACTTAAGAATGTTCTGGTTAGGTTATCTTCTAATCCTAAGGTTCACCAAATTATTGACATCATTGTTTTTGACATCCCAGAAGTTTATGGTTTATTTTTAAGCAGGGATTGGTCTGAGCAGTTGCATGGGTACTTTGCCACAGATTGGTCTCATTTGTGGTTACCGGAAAATGGGCAGCCAAATAAGATTAGGATAAAATGTGAACTCTATCTCAAGCATACCATGACAGATCTAAATGATCCAAACAAACTTTTTACTACTAATTCACTTGAAATGCAGGGAATGAACACCTTCTTTGGTAACTTCATGACTGAAATTTCCCCCATCACCGATCCTGGGAAACAATCAAAACTCATGACCTGTACTCAGTCACCAGCTTTTCCAAATGTGCCAAACACTGCTAACAAAGCTCAGATATGGTCACTTTACTTCGACAGATCCAAATCCAAAGAAGGAGTCGGTGCAGGATGTGTACTCATCAACCCTGTAGGTAATAATACTTTCATTTCCTGTCGATTAGAGTTCGAATGCACTAATAACATTGTCAAATACGAAGCACTCCTACAAGGGATTAAGAAAGCTCTGGATATGGACGTAAGAAATTTAATGGTGTTCATTGATTTGGAAAATGTGGTCAGGAAGGTAAGAAACTCCATACATTTCTTGTCACCACATCTCAGAAGTTATCAAACCGAGGTATGGAGTTTGATACAAAAATTTTCAGCGTTTAACATCAATTCCCTTCCTAGACTAAGTAATTCAGAAGCTGATTTATTGGCTAATGTCGCTTCTAAACTTTTGCCCACAGAAGGTCTCTCTCCGAATGCATTTTCAATTGAATTATTGTTTAGGCCATCGATCCCGAACAACATCACCAATTGGAGAGTGTTCAAAGATGACCAACAAATCATCGCCTTCTTGCATATGGAGGACACCTTCCAAGGTGAAATTATCGATGAAGGCAGTCATGATGAAAACCTCTGCAACTTCACGGTAATATCATATCCTAGATCTCCTGAATCGACGTCTGATCTGGTAAACTCTATCCCCAAATTTGTTATAAGATTGGAGAAATTTTATGATTTGCATGATAAATTTAGAGGGTCAGTTAATTGTAAAACGAACAGCTCTTCCTTGACTCATGAAACGATAAATCTAGGGACTAAAGACAATCCTCAAAATATCAATTTGGGAACGGGATGCTCCAAGAAAGAACGATTTGCCTTTATAAAATGGTTTAAAGAATTCAAGGATGTTTTTGCCTGGACATATGATGATTTGAAAACACTCGATCCTAATATAATACAACATATCATTCCCATGAAACCACAAACTCATCCTTTTCAGCAGAAATTAAGAAAGATGCACCCCAAATTGGAACCCACTGTCAAGAAAGAACTAAATAAATTATTAAACGCAAAGATAATCTTTCGAGTGAGACACACACAATGGGTGTCTAATCTGATCCCTGTAAGGAAGAAAACTGGTGAAATTCGACTTTGTGTCGATTTTCGTAACATAAACCGAGCGTATGATAAAGAAAACTATCTTGTCCCTCCAATGGAATAAATTCTTCAGCAATTATCTAGTTCCGAAAGACTATCACTGTTAGATGGTTTTTCGGGATACAACCAAGTCCTCATGTCCCCCTCAGACCAGTTAAAAACCACCTTTCGTACCCCATGGGGCACTTATGCCCACAGGAAGATGCCTTTCAGGCTTATAAATGCTGGGGCCACTTTCTAGAGAGCAATGGACATTGCTTTTCATGGTCTCATAAATCAATCAGTAGTGGTCTATCTTGATGACGTTTTCTCCAAGAACAATAAAGATCACTTGTCTCACCTTAAGGTTGTTCTAGAACGATGTCGCAAGTACGACATATCTCTCAACTCTAAGAAGTCAATATTTGTGGTGGAACAAGGTAGATTACTTGGGTTCATAGTGTCCAATGACGGAATGATCATCGATCTCGAAAGAACTCAATCCATTGCCAAACTTCCTCTCCCTTCCTCCAAAAAATATATGCAATCCTTTTTAGGCCAAATCAATTTTGTTAGAAGATTTGTCCCAAGTTTCTCAAAAATGGAAAGACCCTTGCAAAATATAATTAAAAAGTATATTCAGTACCGTTGGGGACCCCAATAAAGTCAATCTTTTGACTCTATCAAAAAAGCGATAATTGAAGCTCCTTCCTTGATGAGTCCTAATTTCTCTCGAGATTTCACTCTTTACACCTTCGCCTCTGACTGATCTTACGCTGTCGTGTTAACACGAAAAACTCCTGAAAACAAAGAAGTACCCATTGCCTTCATGAGCTCAACTTTCAAAGGGGCTGAACTGAATTACCCAGTTGTAGATCAACAAGCGTACATTGTTTTTAAAGAAATGAAACACTTCCGATCGTATCTGCTGAAATCCAAAACTAAAGTCATCGTTCCTTAACCGGTTGTGAGAATCTTATTGGTACAAAAGGAACTGGGTGAAAAACGGGCAAATTGGATGGCATCGTTACAAGAATACGACCTTGAAATAACCCCTGCACAATTTGTTAGAGGTCAAGGCCTATGTAAACTAGTGGTTGATTCAGTTGAAGAACAGGGAAGTCAAATTAACATCTCAACTATAAATCGACACAATGAAAATCAAATCTGTTGCACACAAGTAGTTGCTAATTCTTGGTATGATGATATAAAGTTTTAATTGACACATGGATCTGCTCCTCGCTATATTTATCCTAAAAACAAAAGATCACCCAGGTTAAAATATGCATCTTTCTAGCTTATAAATGATGTATTGTTTCGAAAGGATGTCGACGATGTTATTATGCGTTGTTTAGAAAAAGAAGAATCAGAAAAAGTGTTATTTGAAATGCATGCAAGTGAAGTTGGTGGACACTTCAGAGGAGATACCACAGCTCACAAAGTATTAAGAGTTGGGTACTATTGGCCCACCCTGTTTAAAGATGCCCATGCATTATGTCGTAAATTCATAATCTGCTAAAAGGCTATTGGACGAGTGAAAAAGGAAACATTCCCTTTGCAACCTGTTTCAATGGATTCACCTTTTTAGCAGTGAGGTATCGACATCATAGGGCCAATTAACCTCGATTCTTCACAGCAGCATAAATATATCATTACAGCAACGGATTATTTTACCAGATGGTCCGAAGCTGCACCTTTGAAAGTGGTAAACATTAATCAGGTAGTATCTTTCCTTAACTCGAATATCATTACTAGATTCGGTGTTCCCGAATGTTTAGTCTTTGATAACACATCTTATTTATCATCCCTCAATATGAATGTATTCTCCTTAGAAAAAGGGATTAAATTGAAATATTCTGTCAGCTACTACCCCCAAGGAAATGGCCTAGCAGAACCAACAAACAAAAATTTGATCAAGATCATTAAGAGGACAGTTTCTGAAAACCACAAGAATTGGCACAATGCTTTGTTTAATGCACTATGGGCTGGCAGAGTAACACCCAAAGCCTCTATTGGTAACTCTCCTTTCTTTCTCGTTTACAAGAGAGAATCAATCCTACCCCCTCATGTTCTACTCCCATCTCTGCAATTATCGCAGAAATTCCAAGAAGAGATATTCCCTCCTCTGGAAAGTCGAATCAATGCCTTATTAAAATTGGAGGAAGTAAGAGCACAAGCAAAGAAGAAGTTAGATCAGCATCAGCAGATTGTGAAAATTTGGTTTGATTCAAACTCTTCTTCTGATAGAAACTTGGAGGTAGGAGACCTGGTTCTCAAATGGGATAAACCTCACAAAGGAAAAGGGGAACACACCAAGTTTCAGAACTTGTGGTTAGGGTCGTTCGTAATCGCTGAAAAACTAGGTCCCAACTCTTTTCGTCTACACAATTTGGAGGGACAGCCAAACACCTTCCCGGTGAATGGCCAAGCTCTCAAAATATATTTCTCCTGATTTTTTCAGATCCACCTTTCTGTACATATTTTTCTTTTTTAAGTTTTCTTTTGATTTTTGATTTTGGTTCTTTTGATTTTGTTTGTTTTTACTGGTTTCTTAATAAATTTATGTCTATGTCACCATTTAATTCATAGAAGGAAACCAGAATGCCTCATCATAAAGAAACAGTCAAGGTCATTTCAAAGTATCAATGTTGTAAATTGTTGAAACTCAAACTAGAAAAATAAACTTCTTGTTCAATATAGTTTGCCTGGTTTCATTTTATAATCATGAGAAGATACGATCATCATTGAAACTCTTTATGTTGTCCCTGTTTTTAAAGAAAACAACTCAAGTATGCTTTCCTGTCCCTGTAAATTTATTCTTATCAGAAAACTAAATTCAAATCATGATGAAGGTCATCAAGCGAAAAATTAAGCTGGAAAATATCAAGTGTTACAGAATCTGGACTTTTCAACATCACCCCTCTCTCCTGACAATCATAAAAATTGAAAATAAATACTAGAGAGTTGTGGGAAGTGTCTGTAAACCCGTCGAGATACTGAACAGGTCTGCAGGCAATGGGTAAATGCTTGCATGATGCCAAGACAACCTCGTCGGGGTACTGAACAGGCTT
>JZKD02S2269949.1:199019-218769 GCA_000966675.3 Picea glauca | reverse complement strand
AACTTAATAACCACACAGACACTCTGGCCTCAAAATACACATACACAATGGCACTTTGGCCTAAAATGTCCTGGCTCACCAGCCTATGTGTTCATTTGCATTTATGTGTACAATTGGGGTTCGACCTAGGGATTTTACACTTGCAATGCTTTTCGAAATTAACTTATATACCACATTGCAACAAGAGATGGGCGTAAAATATCCAAAAGAGTCACCATCCTGTTTTTTGGGAATTAAGCACAAGAAAGTAGAGTTAAAAGAGCTAAGAACCTTGTCATTTCTTTGAGATTATCTTACAATCAATACTAAATCAACCTTTATCATTTCAAGAAACACTTGTAAAACTCTACAGTGAAATTTTTAGGGCCCAGACTCTTCCCACTCTACATATAGAACAAGGCAGCTTTAACTTACACTTCTGAAACTTCCTCTTCTAAGGCTTGATTTGTCTCTTCTGAGAGGAGTAAGGGGAATTTCGAGACAACCTCCATAATTTCCTAAATAGGGAAACCAACCAGAGCTTTGAAAAGGTTCTCAAAGTAAATATCTCTTGCTTCGGCCTTCTCCTGAAAGGAGCTAACAGTTCTTCCTTCAACATTTTGTATATCCCAAATTGAATTTATGTTCTTTCTGAAGTTGGAAAACTAATGGAAGTACGTTGTGTTGTTGTCACCCTCTTCTAGCCATAACTCCCTACTTTTGAGACGCCATATATGTTCTTATTTAGATAACCATTCATGTCTACTATCCTCCAGTTTTTTCAACTCCTTCAACTGGGACTAGTTGAGGGGGCCTACATCAATAATTTTGAAAAGATCAGACAACTTTTCTTCTGTCTCTTGAAGTTCTCTAAACCTTCGGTTCTTCTAGCTAGGCAACCAAAATTTTATAACTTTTTTGATTTTGTAAAAGTTTGCGGCAAACTAGCCATAAGAGGATAATGATATGATAGACTTAGTTTCTTCCACTGAGACATCACTGTGTTTTTTAAATCTTCATCTTCTAGCTAGATAGCTAGAATTGACTTATCTGCAAGGGAGGAGGAGGAGGAGATTCCAACCTGGAGGTCCACTGGAGGATGATTGGACGGTGATATGAGCTTCCTTCTTCCCCTACTGAGGACTTAATCTGGGCCCCAGACTCTAAAAACGCCTATGATACCAGAAATATATCCAACGTTTTTGCAACTTTTTCCCTTCATGTTCTGTAATTGTTCCATGATGGTGATAATTTAACCGACTCCACATTCACCAGATGCGTCTCTTCCAAAAAATCCTGAAAATAAAACCCCAGACTATCCTCCTTAGGGTTTTCACTCTATAATTCACAGAGAGAGAGAAAGAAATTTAAATCTCCCCCAACTACAGTGACAGGGTCACTGGAGACTCCTAGAAATTTTAATTCATCCTAATAGGGAACTCGATCAACGTATAAACCATAGATGTTGACCACAAAGAAAGTATAATCAGAATCTTTGTGTTTTAAAGTTATACAGAGTGCATATTGGAAAGAGATTTGAAATCATGGCTCCATCTAGTCAATAAAACCCATGACATCCCATCTACATCAATAGCACTAAAATATTGATTCTTTAACCAAGGAGAAAAAACCTCCCTTGCCTTCTCTCCAGAGCACATGTTTTCTTGAATCAAAATCACATCCGATTCAAGGCTTGAAAGGAGCTTCTTGAGAGATAGATTTTTCTGGGGCCCCCCTACCCCTCTCGCATTAAACGATAGAAAAATCATTTGGAATGGGGTTTCAGGGAATTCCCCTATCTAAGGACCCTAACAAATGAAGCTTGTTTTCTTTTTCTTATTTATGCCACGGCCTTTTCCTGGGCCTTGAGAAGATGGGATTTCCTTCCTACTGGGTTTGGGTGAGGGAGGTCCAAATCCAACCCTCCTTTCGAAGGAAGAGGCTCTTTACGGTGCCCTTTTGATCCGAGCTCGTACCTTTTTCCAAGGTGGTGAAACTGCAGTGAGGGACCAACTAGGGAAGCCTTCTTAGGAGAAACAGAGACCTAGCATGTGCCACTAGAGGGGGAAACACTCGGAGATAGGGAAGGGGACACCATAATGTAGGGGGAAGGGATAGGGGAAGAAGGAGTAGAGGAGGGGGGAAGGGGAAGGGTAGACTCACCTTCAAAAACGGGGAGCGCCTGGTCAGGAGGGAGAGCCAGAGAAATGGGAGGGAGAGTGAAATGAGCATGGATTCCTAAGGCATCCACTGCCTTTTCATAGACAAGAGGTTGGTCTGGGACATGAGGAAGGAAAACATTAGAAGAAACAAGAGAAACTGGAAAAGAAGGAATGAGAGGAGAAATAGGGGGACAAAGTACTAAATTGCCTGAGAGAATAAGAGGCTGAGATACATTCAAAGGAGCTCGATCCTTGTTGGCCTTGATGTTCTTATGAAGACTTACTTCTGTGCTTTTTTCCTCCATTGAAACTACCCTAGATAAACCATTATGGCCCTCGGTTGATTTGGGCTTCCAAACCTTGGATTTCTTTTTGCATAAGGGAGCAGCTCGCTTACATTGTGAACACTTGTGGCCAATCTCATGGCATCCGAAACAACGGAAAGGAAACTTCCAATAATCCACTCTTTGATTCCAAGTCTTCTCGCCATGCACAATATCGATGTTTTCAACTAGACCTTTGCTCATTTCCACTTCAACCTCCAAGCCCAACGATAATCCTTCTTTGAAAACCAGTTAGGCTCCAACCCTACAAAGCGACCCAGTTTATTAACTATGGCTTCCAACACCTCTTTGGACCAGAAGCCCAATGACAACCCTGGAAGGATGGACCATACCCTTATTATGGAAATAGGATCCTTAACAGGGTCTAAATCCACCATCCATGACTTAAGAATTAAGCCAAAAGGACCCCAAGACCAGTCCTTTCCAAGGAACATTTTACAATCTTCTTCACTTCGTATAAGGAAACTATTGTGGCCTCTAGCCAACATGTGTGCATCTGGGATATAACCAGCATTGGTTCCCAGTGTAATTCCATCCATTTGGAAAGGTCTTCCTTCCTCGCCTGCTGATTTCCCACAAATCCTTGCAACAAGGGTTTTACCCAAAAACTTAGTCACCTCCTCTACGGAAATGTCTTTGCTCACAACCATTTGGATAAAGACCCTTTTTTCCCGAGTGCTCTTTGTAGATTTTCTTGATCAGTCCACACCAAGGTTCGGGGCTGGTTTCGAACCACCCTTGCAATCTCTATTTTGTGAGTTTGCTCCTTTTCCCACCTCCGAAGACGAAAGCAACCCTTTCTCTTTGCAAGAGTCATCAATAAAACCTTGCTTCACATGCATTGGAGAGTTGTTCCGGACAACGCCATTATCGCCATCACTGAGGAAGTTAAACCTGCACCCATTGTCCAGCTCACAACCCTTTCTCTCACTATTGGGGATGTCATCGTTAGAAGTCAAAACATAAGTAGAACCTAACCTGTTCCTGTTTTCGAGGAACTATTCTTGTGTGAAAAAGATCATGTCAAAGATAGGGTTGAGGTCATAATCGACCTCAATATCATTTCTAGGCTCCATCCAATGGTTAAAAACCCAGCACAAAAAAAGAGATCATCTAGGCGGCTTCGAAGAGGAGATGGGAGTGCAATCAAGGATAAGAACGACTTCGAGAGGGGATCCGAGAGGCCAAAAAGAAATCCGGCAAGGAAAGGGCCTACAGCCCTCGCACTTGGACCTATGAGGCAGAAATTTCAATCCCAAAGACGAAAACCACAAAAAACCCCAACTCAATCCATAACTTCTTAAATCTTATAAAACATTATTCACATTTAAAACTTCATTGACTTTGAAATACGATGTGATAGTATCATCTATTAATTATGTATTATCATCATTAATAATATTGATGTCATGTTTGTGGATTTTTTAATTCATTATTATTAACAAACTACTACTATTATAAAATATGATAAATTGAAGTGACTTTAATAATTATTGATTTAATTTAAATATAATATGATTTTTAATAAAAAAAAATTAAATAAACAATTTTTTTAATATTTTTAATATGAATGATTAAATTTTTTTAGTATATATATATATACTTTGTTGTTGAAATAAAAAAATAATTTAAATATATCTTAATTAATTAATTTATAACTAAGTAACAAAAGATATATTCAAATCTTGCATCTCTTCATTCCAACAACAAAAACTTTACTAATTCTTTCCTTCACCTTCCAACAACAAAAACTTTACTTATTCTTTCCTTCACCTTAAGAGAAGTAGAAGAAATTAATTAAGGAAATCTTCCTCGTGAAGCTTGCCACAAAGACATAACCATCCAAACTAATTCTAATAAAATAAAATAATGTCCACAAAATAATAATGGCATCTTTTATAAAGTTTCTAAATGTGTTTTATGAAAAAACTTTAACAAATGCTAGGAAAAATATCTATTGACATTCGAAGGAAGCTTCAAAATAATATACTTTATTTATCATATTAGAGGATTATTGCTGTGTAAATGATTTTATTTATCATATTAGAAGATTATTTGTGTGTAAATGGATGAATTGTATTTGATGTTTTAGAATAGTTTTGATGACATTGAAATTCATTTTTTCGGGGTTTATTAGTACAATATATTGGTTATTTATTAAGAAAATAAATTCAACTTTGAAATGGCTTGTCTATTTGACTATTTAAAAAAAAAAAAGAAAAAAAAAAAAACTTAAAATTGCATTGACAAGTCATTTGCAATAATTTTGTTTAAATCTTATGATTTGTTGTACATTTAAGATTTATTGGACACTTCTTAAATTAATTAAACATAAGTATACACTTTAATTTAAATTAATTAAACATAATTGTACACTTTAATTATTCTATAAAGTAAGCATATGCTATAACGAGTAAAATTATGCAAGATATCTATATTACATACTATTAAATTTTATGTGAGGAGATAAACAAGGCAGCGAGGCTGCGCGTACTGCCTTCTTGTCTGCCATGAAAACTACAGGCGAGCCAAAATAAATGCATACAAAGATCCTCGTAGGGCCTAACGCTTTGATAGGGAGTAAGCCGGTCCATAGCGAGCGGAGTACCTTGCACCGCACTTGAAGAATGTAGATAGATCCCTTTGATAGACCATAAATTATTAAATATAAATATAAAATTATTAAATATAAATTCAACTTACCCTTACCCAGTCTGTCATGTCATTGAGTTAATTCTGATCTCGAAATACGTGAAGGCTGCAATAACACTATAAAGTTATCAGCGAATGAAATGTAAGAAAATTCAGTTTTTTTTACATATTAAAAAATAAAATTTTGAGTTTGTTATGTTACACATTAAGTTTGTTACAAAATTTTTAAAGTCAACCCAAATTAATAGAGTAGTCAAAGTGAACTCATCATTATGTATACTGCCTGGGAGGCAGTACAATAAGGAAACAAAACAATAAATTACAACTAGCAAATCATTGTGGAAAGTGTAATTTTATAAAGAGATTCTTTTCTTTCATAATCTTCGTTATGGATTTCCCTTTTGGTTTTGTAGGTGTTAAAACTTTACAAATATGTTTTATTTCAAAATAAAGAGATCATGTTTACACTAAAATAACAAAATTAAGAAAACAATGGAGAAAAAATCTTTTGGAAGAAAAAAAATTAACTAGACGTTTATGTTAAGAATATATATATATATATATATATATATATATATATATATTATTATTTTTAAATTAGAGGAGAGGATAGTTTAAAGTTATATAAGCTATTTTAAGAAGTTATAAGATAGGTTTATCAGAATGTTGTTCACACACATGCACTCACACAACATGTCCACCATAAGAGGAGGGGAAAACCAAACAAGCAAACATACTCATCCCACAACCAATCAACCACAGTATCAGTAGGAGACATCACTCCCTTGTGTTTGCCACCATTAACATATAGATCATGATTTGTTGGAGCTTAAATGTTGATGTGGACCAAGCCACACAACTAATGTAATGTGGGATAGTACATAAGAGGAGAGAATATTATATAGTTGTAGAAGCTATTCCAAGGTGCCATAAGATATTCATATCTTATAGTTGTTTCATACACATAGACCCACACAACAATTCTCACATAATATAAGGGGAGGGTCAAGCATGAAACCATACTCACCCTACTCCAATCAACCATTATGTTATTAAGAGACACCACACACTTGTGGTTGCTCCTATTGGTATAAGGATAATGTTATGTTGGGACTTGTATGATGACATCGATAGCCCACACAACCAATGTAATGTGGGATAACAAATAAAAGGAGAGAATAATTTTTATATGCAAGAGTTATTCCAATATGCCACAAGATAGGAATAAGTGGCTATTGTTTCACACACATACATACACACCCACAAAACATGTCCCAGATAAGAAGAGGGGAGTTGAGAAAACACTCATACTCACCCCAAAATTAATCAACCATTATAGTAGGAGACAACACTCCCTTGTGGCTACCCCTTTTGGCATAAGGATCATGGTATGTTGGGACCTATATGTTGTTGCAGAGAAACCCACACAAGCTACTAATGTTATGTGAGATAACACACAAGAGGAGATGATATGTTATATTTGAAGAAGTTATTCTAAGATGCTAAGATATGCATATCTAGTGGTCGTTTCATACGCATGCACCCACAAACATGTCCCACATAAGGAGGGGAAAGTCGAGCAAACAAGCATATTCACCTTGCAACTAATCAACCATTATTTTGATAGGAGACATAGTCACTCCATTATGAGTGTACCCATTGGCATAAGAAAAATGGTATGTTGGGACTGTTACCGCTAAATATGTCATCATCAACATGCAAAACTCCCAAGCACATGGATGATATATTTATGGAACTAGGGGGTTGGTCATTGTCACCTCACCAACTCCCATATGCTCTTTAGGCCGATTCTCGTCCACCTCAAGGGAGGCATACCTAATTAGGGTTGCTAAAATTATAAGGAATTGGAGTGCAAAGGTGGTTTAGAGTGTAAATTCCAGCAAAACAAGTTTAAAATTTGAAAGAAAAAAGGAAAGGATGGTGGACTAGAAATTAGTGTCTAGTCTATTGGGTGAATAGGGTCACAACAAAGACACAAATGGAAGGTTGTTCTAAAGATGAGAAAGAGGTAATATGGTTGAAAAGTACAAGCAAACAATACTCTTTCCTTGCTACCCTATATTGCAAAAATATAGCTAAGTGCATTACACATGTATAGATAACACCCAATACTTTAGGATACTACAACTATCAAGAACCATGTATGAGGAACTTCAATCCATGAACAAAGAAGGAAATGTATTCATAAGCAAAGTTCTAACAATAACATTACATAGAAGATGGGAGAAGTGCACCAACTTCTAACTCTTGAAATATATGTCTAGTTATTTTTGCAATAAAGGGAAAATCCATGAAAGGTATACAAACAACCTCACCCATAAGAAAGTTGTGTAGCTCCTCCAAGCACATCCAAATTATTGCATTAAGCTCCAAGGGAGAGAGTTTTTCCAAATCCAACCATGCCCAAGAAGTGAGGGAGCTGCTCTTTGAATCTCTAATTCCACATTTTAAAAAAATAATATGATTTTCCTTATTCTAAAAAGCCTTGAAAATGACCAAACTTCCAATATGAAACTTTATCGATAATCAATAATGTAAGTCAAGAAAAATTGACCTCCATATATTGAACTTATGAATTTGAAAATTAAAGCAAAACCTTAAAAACAGTGCACCACTAATCGACTAAACCAATTAACCCAATGTTATGATGTCTCGAAATACTTTACAGTAAATGACTAACCCAATATTATGATGTCTCGAAGTGCTGCTTTACAATAAATAGCTAACCCATGTAGACAAGAAATCACGACTCTATCCATGAAAAAGAATGTTCAATTCATCTCCACATCGCATGAGTCAAGACCCAATCCTATGTCCAACGTATGACTTCACCTTGTGGGCTCGGTTAACTCTTTGGAATAGGATAAACAAAGGGCTCCATCTGTAATATGTAAAAGTGGACATGAAGGCCCACGGCTTCATGTGTATGGGCTCCCTTTAAACATATAATATAATTTTTTATTATGGACAAAGCTTTTAAATGGGACTCCATGGAAAGTTTGGCTTAGAGGACCCTTTATATGCTTTATGCGGGAATTTTTACAATAAAGCATCCCTTTTTAGCATATGCCAAAACAAAGTTTTTGGGCATGATGATTAAAGGGGCAATCCACTTAACATGGAAAACAACTTTTTAATATATGATCTTTGACCAAGGTATAAAGTGAAGGGTTAATAAAAAGAAGTGGCTCATAAGAATACAATGGCTCTCTATAGGATTAATGGATGAATAGGAGATGGTTCATTAGCACATAGAATAATACCTTGCCCCCATATATGTGTTAATGGAGGTGTACTTTATAAAAGTTTTGTACTATGAGAATATAAGTTGATATCACTAACACACCTACTATAAACCAAAGTTATAATCAAATGGAACCATGTGTTGCATCTTTACAAAACTAATATAAACTAGGATCACACCATACATTTAGTGATGATATATCATAGCACTAAAGAGCATCACACACTTGCCAAAGAATTAAGTGAAACCATCAACTCCTAACCCCAAAGCTCCATCAATCAAGATATATTCCATCTCGAAGAAAGAGTCAAGCCATGATGATCCACTACATTAGCTACTTCGCATCCCATGCTATAAGCTACCTCCACCAACGTCCCAACCTTTTGAAGGCTAGGTTCAAGATACCAACTTGCAAAAATAAGACTCATGCAATCAAGAACCACATGTACAACCCCATGTAATATATTTGGTAATATG
Organism: Picea glauca; assembly: GCA_000966675.3. NCBI lineage: Eukaryota > Viridiplantae > Streptophyta > Pinopsida > Pinales > Pinaceae > Picea > Picea glauca. The sequence continues at coordinate 209,890 of JZKD02S2269949.1, read as the reverse complement.
GACTTATATGTTGTGGAATAGGGTAAACATATAGCAAGCAAACCCTCATTCTAACAATTTGACCTAAATTTGACAAAATTTCTAGATAGGGTCAAAGTTCCACCCCAAGCATACTCACCCCACAACTAGTCGACCATTATTTAGTAAGAGACATGACTCCCTTGTGTCTAGCCCCATTGGCATATATATCATGGTATGTTGGGGCTTTTATGTTGACGTGGATCAAGCCACACAACTAATTTAATGTGGGATAACACAAAAGAGGAGAGGAGATTTTAGAGTTATAGAAGTTATGCCAAAGTGCCACAAATACATTCATATTTTACTATTGTTTCATACACACCCACCCTGACAAAACAACTCACGTAAGCTGAGGGGAAGGTTGAGCAAGAAAACATACTTACCCTACAAGTAATGAAAAACTATGTTATTAGGAAACATCACTCCCTTGTGGTTTCCCCCCATTGACATAAGGCAATGTTAAGTTGGGACTTATATGTTGACAAGGATAGCCCACACAACTAATGTAATGTGGGATAACACATAGAGGAGAAGAGATCTTATATTTGTAGAAGTTATTCCAAGATGCCACAAGATAGACATATTTGACTATTGTTTCACAAACACACACCCACACCCACACAACGCATCTTGCATAAGAAGAAGGGAGTTAAGCAAGAAAGCATACTCACATTGCAATCAATCAACCATTATGATAGTAGGACAAACCACTCTTTTGTGTCTACCCCTTTGGCATAAGGATCATGGTATGTTGGGAATTATATGTTGTTGCAAAGAAACCCACACAGCCAGTGTAATATGGGATAACACACAAGAGGGGAAGAGATATTATAGTCATAGAAGCTATTCCAAAATGCCACAAGATAGGCATACATGGTTGTTGTTTCATACACATGCACCCACACAACATATCCCACATCAGAGGAGGGGAAGATCGAGCAAACAAGCAAACCCACATTGCAATCAATAAACCATTATGTTAGTAGGAGACACCACTTCATTGTGAGTATACCCATTACCATAAGGATAATGGTAAGTTGTGAGTTATATGTTGCGGAATAGGCTAAACATGTAGCAAACAAACCCTCATTTTGACAATAAATTGGAGTTGAATCCAACATAATTTCTAGGTAGGGTCAAAGTTCCACCATGATCCAAGTGCAATTCATGGTAGAACTTTTCCCCCAAGTGTTTTGGAAAAGTTGATTTGAGTTTTGGATTAACTAAAATCAAACTTGTTGGGTCACCTAATTCTAGCTAGTGGAGGGAATTTTTCTACATAGTTAGTTAGAACCATATGTTGTTGTGGGCTATGTTGCTATCCCACACAATCAGTGTAATATGGGATAACATACAAGAGAAAAACCTTCTCAGGATAAATAAACTGTAATACCCATGTTTCCCTCAGCTTGTAATTAATCATTAATTAGGATTACCATGCTATGGTGTGTGAATGATGTAAATGCATTTTGTTTAGATTGCCAATGACTGAATGTAGGGGTGAAGCCTTGAAGTACTGGCCATGATATCACTAAGGGAAAGAATGGGAAAACTATAAGAGAGGGTTCATTATGTCAAATGACCCCAAATTTCCCCTTGTTGGGAATAACAAATCCCCTATGGATTCCAAGGAGAGGAATCAGTTAAGGAAGGAAGGACTGGTGGTTGAATAATCAACCACCCCCATGAATGGAAGCATGGTTTGGATGAGGAGATAGGAGGTTATCAGCCTGAAGTACCATAGAGTCATGTAGACTGTTGGCAACCCTACATGTTTTTTCTATTTGAACGACAAACGACACTTCTTGTAGATGCCTTCACCTCATCCTGTTCATATTATCATTTTAGGATGATCGCTAGGTTATCAAAGATGTTTGATTATTCTTTTATATTCGCGTTTTCATGCTTGATTCGTGACTAAAAGCATGAATCAAGCATGGAAACTTAGTTTCGTATTATATCCCTAGTTAAAATGTTCTTTTAAAGGTTCATTGTGCTTACATCTACTTCATATTTAATACTTGAATGATTTCCTTTTTGAGTTTGTTGAATGTCGATATAATACCAAATGTTGATTCGCATTTGAATTGTAAACATATTTATTTTGAACCCTTTGCAAATCGACTATAGTCATTCCAAGACATGCGAATTAATGCACAAGAATCGTGTCCTATACCTAATTTTTGGCTGGAAGAATGAATTGACAGGATTTTAATTACGAGTTAAAGGGTTTGAGTTATGCTCTGTACTTGAGGTGTTCATTACCAGGAGTGTTCAAACTCCATAACCGAAACCTTCATGTTTATACTATGATCGTGCAAGCATTTTGCTTATTTTGTTTCCATTTCATTCACTCAGACTTGTTACTTTTACTACTGCCATCTAAACCCACAGCTAGCTTGAGTCACCCCTATTACAGTCTGGTCATACTCTTAATGGATCTTGTTGTCCGAATAGAGTCGAATGGCTCTCAAGCGTTGTTGACTCATGATGATGCAGTCGAGGATTTTAAAGGCCAGGGTTGGGATACTTTCATTAAGAGGTTCAAAGGGTATAACCTTCGCATGGCTAAGGAATTCGCACAAACATTTGATGGATGTAGAACAAAGGTTGGATATATTCAGTTGGAGGTGATTGAAGAGTTTTTGAGTGAAGCCACAGGGCTCCCTCTCACCGGTCAGAAGTGGTTCAAGAATTCGAAGATCGAAGAAGTGCCCTGGGGCCTCTTCGTGACCTCCAGAAAGATTGAGTGTTGTGAGAAAGGTATTCATGTTTATTTGCTTAAGGTTAGATGGCATGGTCTCTTATCAGTTCTTAAACAGTTTATAACCTGTGAGGGCCATTATGGCCTAGTTTTTCTTTATCATGTGCAGTTGCTTATGCACTTTTTAGGTTTTCCTTTGAATGTGTCGTTTTATTTGCTGAGGAGTCTGTACAAGATGTCGAAGAGGTATAAAAAACAAAGCTTTGAGTCTAGTCTCTTTCACCATGGTTTAATTAAAATGCTTTTGGTTCATCATTTGACAATCCCGGGTGATGAATAGGATGGGTTCTTAAAATGAAATGTCTTTGCAACAATCCTTCCTATAGAAACCACTATTGTGGATGGACCACTGATAGGAAAACCGTTTGATGGTTCAAGTAACAGGCCATGATTTCTGAAGGAGAACCCTCGTGACGAGGCATTACCTGATAAGTTTTTACATGGGCAATAGGATGTTGATTATGAGTCAAATGAAACCCCTGTGCATGAATTAGTCGTTGGCCCTAAAGCCACTGTAAAAATTGATAGCGAAAAACCTCACAAACAGTTAAAACAGAAGCATGCAGCGTTAGGGTTTCGAAATAAAAGGGTTGGTCACCTAATCTCGAGAAGTTTGAGGAATCGATCTAAGCCTCATTTGAGTTCGATTGACCCGATCGAGATCAATGAGGTCTCAGATCCCGAAATTGATTTTTTCCTCGCAGAAGAAGACACAGGTCGTCATAAATCAGAGCCTACTTAGCGATAGGACTTTGTTAGTAATCTCCTACCATGTCTCAAAGGTAGCAAGGGGTTTACTGGTATTAAGTTTGGTCAAGGGCTGACAACTGGTAATGTTGATATTCTTACACCCAACTATATGCTCCCTCAACAGATCGCTCCTTTTGTGCATTGAGAGGTGTGCTTGCATTAGATTGAACGGTACTATAGTGATATCCCCATTTTACAAGCAAGAATTAAAGCACTCACAAACCACAATGAATTACTCATAAAAGAAATTCATGACCTTGGAGAAAATGAACAAAGACAAGCCAAGCGTCTTAAACAGACAGACAACATTGTGATAAAGAATGCAGACAATGTGAAGGCCATAATAAATTCTGAGATATCTTGATCCATGTTTAGTTATTAGTTAAATGGTAAGACGGTTTTTTCCCTCTTATTATAGTCATGTTATTTTTTAAATCAAATTGGTTAAACTTATATTTCTTTTACCAATATAAGACTGGCTACATAATCAAGAGATTCTATAGCCAAGTCATTTTCATATAAAATTTAGTAATTATTTGTTAATAAAATATCTAACTTGTTCCTATTTCGTTTTTCAAGACATGGTATATATGATGTTGATCTTATGAGATGGAACATGTTCGTTTTAGATGATTAGTATCTCCCTTTTGTTTATCTTGTAAATAAGAAAAAAAAATTATAAACTTTTGAAGATACGATTTGATCATGAGTGGTTGTAGGCCCTCCATATTTGTAATAGTTTGATCTTATGGGATTTGATCCTATCCTGGGAGATAAGAAGTTGAGGTTTCAAAAACCCTTTAAATACTCTCCATTTTGTAAATGAAGGCATCTTGGCCTGGAACCAAAGATGGACGAATGATATCCCAAGACTTAATGAAACAACATACAACATTTTGGCTTTAGTCCTTTGTTAATGGTGTTTCATTAATGTTTTGTTTTATTTAATCTTGGTGCATTAATATGTCTTGTAGATTTAGACTCAATGATATGTTATGTTTCAGGATATTCACATTATAAATAATCATTCATAATTAGTTGTTCCAGATATTAACAATGTGATCATGTTTGCCATTTAAATATCATGATTTCTCTTCGATGTTTAGTTGAATAGTTTGAAGTGAATGTATTACATTTAGATTTCTCTTATTGTAATTATTTATGATCATAAGATCACATAATTAACGTGTGTTCCCTATTCTGTTTCTAAAAAAAATCTTGGCTGCCAATACATTCTATGAGTTTATTCAAAACATTTTTATCATAATTCTATTGCAGATTAATCTCGTAGACGTGGTTGTTGGATGCTCGTTATCCATACATAGGCCCAGACACATCAGACAAACTAATATGAGGTTAGCTCTTTTGTGTTTCCAATTTTTGTCGTTTATATATTAGTGGAACCAAAAAGTGTAGATCGGCTTTGATTATCTGTAGATTTGTGTTTCATAGTTTAATTAATTCAAGTTTTGTTAGATTTGTAGAAAGAAAAATAAAAATATTTAAATGTGCTTTCTTTATCTGCTTCTCAAAAGAAATTATTTTCACCTTAATTTCGTAAGTTTCTAGTAAAACTTGCAATCTGTAAATGTTGTTCATAAGTGAGATTTTTATGTTTTCTTTTTCTATGTAAACACATTTCCACTAGTTATATCAAGTTATGTATATATTTAGTATATTTTTTTAGCATTAGTTAATTCTTTTAGGATTTTAGATTGGCTAAAAGAGCCATTAAACCTGTCAGAACAAATTACACCAAACGGCTTGGGTTAATTAGACAACCCCAGACCAGACTTGTTCCTCTAGTTGATGGACAGCCAAATTTGCCCTTCAACAAATGGCACTAGAAGGAGGACTTGATTGCAATTAATGGCCCATGGAAGTCGTAAGACTCCTCCCCCACACACTCACCCCCCTGTAGTAACATGTATTCGCTCAGACAACAACGTTACTTCTGAAACAATAACTACCTCAAACGATAATCTTGAATTTCCTGTTGAACCAGTAACACCAGCTCCTCAAGGGGCCGACGTACAAGAAATTGTTCATTAGTCACTTATAAGGACACACAGTGCTTTGGCCCGTATCAGACAACCTGGTAGGCCTCTCAATCAACCTTTAGATTTCTCAGATATCCGAGAACAACTTGAAGGCATTGGTCTTCTTTTAAACCCTTTGGAAGATAATACTACAGATCCTGTCGAAACCCCTATTCTTGGAGTTGACAGATCCGATATCCCACCTTCCCCACTTGGTTCGTCTCCATCCTCTTCGGGAGGAGAGTCATCTGATGAAGGAAGTTCCTCATCTGAACCATCTCAGCCTTCGACACCACCTACACCCATGGAAAACCAAAACAATCCCGCCAGACCCTGGCTCAATCAAGATGCCATGGTTGTACCTGGACCTCAACACCCATTGCCAAAGCACCCAGAGAAATGGTTACCTAAATTTGATCTGGATTCTAGGTAATCTATCGAAGATCACATAAAGAAGTTTATGTTAGCCATTAGACTCTGAAGTGTAGATCATGAAGACATAGTATGCAGACTCTTTCCTTATACATTTGAGGGCAATGCCTCCACATGGTATTTAGCCCAACAACCCCAGACCATTGTCTCTTGGGACAAATTCGAAAACTGTTTCTTAGAGAAATTTGGAGACGATAAATCCCCTGAAGTCTTGGTTATGGAACTCTCTAGCTTAAAAATGAACCCTAAGGAGAAAGTAAAATATTTTAACCACAGATTCCTTACATTAAAGAATCGAATTCCTACAGATTCAATGCTTGTTGAGAGTCTAATTGGTGCGTATTACACCAAAGCTCTACACAATAATATAGCAATTTGGGTTAAAAGGTCTAAAAAATCTACATTGTTGGAAGCCTTCGAGGAGGCCAGCCAAATTGGAAAGGATATATTAAGCTTGAAAGACAATCTCAATAGTGAAGCTGAAATGAATTCATCTTCTAAAAAGAAAATAGAAATCCTTACGAGGCCTCCCCAAGTCAAAGGTCAACCGAAAAATTTAGACCTGGAAAGCTTGTAGAAAGATTTTCAAAAACTATCAAATCAAGTCATTGACTTGAAGAGATAAGCCGAGGAGGCATCCTCAAGCAAAGGAAGTTTTAAACCTCCTTTCAGAAAACCTTTTCCTTCCAATCGGCCAAACCAGACCACTGAAGGTCTCAATTTCGAAAGCTTGCAGTACGCTTTGCAAACCATTCTTGAAGCACATGATAATTATGTTCCTCCTGAAAGTTCAGAAGACATAGTTGAGGAAGAATTAGCTGAAGAAGAGGACTCATCTCCCAATATCTTTGGACACTTTTCTGACAATATCTTTCAAGCAAACTTTGAAACGGTCCACCCTTACAACACAAGAAGCAAAACACAGAGCAAACCGTCCTCTGAAACGAGTAATAATGTGCCTCCAAAATAGTCGAAACAAGCTGAAATAAAACAGATTTTAGCAGCCCTAGTCTTAAATATGACTTGATTGAAGATCTAAAAAAATTGAGGGCTAATATTTTTGTTTACAAGATTTTGAAATTTCCTCTTATTCTGCAAAAAATGCTTCAAAATATTGCAGAAAATAGTAAGAACAACGATCCTAGCAACGAGAAGACTGCATAAATCATTTCTAAAACAACCAAAAAGATCCCCACTAAAACGACATCCGAACTTCTGGATAAAAGGGATCTAACTGAAAAAACTGCATCAAATGTAGATAAAATTGTTTCAGGGACATCGACAAAAAATCAGCAGAATTCTGTTGTTAACACTCGTAAAAATGTCCCGCCTTTCTTATTAACTTTTGACATTTTCAATAGAAATGTACATAATTGCATGGTGGATTCCGGCGCATCATCAAATGTGATTCCTTTATCTATTTGCCAAAAAATTAACGCAGAAGTTTAACCTTCTAGTCTCAAAATCATTCAGCTCGATTGGATGAACGTTAAGGTAATCGGTGAACTTAAGAATGTTCTAGTTAGGTTATCTTCTAATCCTAAGGTTCACCAAATTATTGACATCATTGTTGTTGACATCCCATAAGTCTATGGTTTATTTTTAAGCAAGGATTGGTCCGAGCAGTTGCATGGGTACTTTGCCACATAATGGTCTCATTTGTGGTTACCGGAAAATGGGTAGCCAAATAAGATTAGGATAAACCGTGAACACTATTTCAAGCATACCGTGACAGATCTAAATGATCCAAACGAACATTTTACTACTAATTCACTTAAAATGAAAGGAATGAACACCTTCTTTGGTAACTTCATGACTGAAATTTCCCCCATCACCGATCCTGGGAAACAATCAAAACTCATTACCTGTACTCAGTCACCAGCTTTGCCAAATGTGCCAAACACTGTTGATGAGGCTTAGATATGGTCCCTTTACTTCGACGGATCCAAATCCAAAGAAGGAGTCGGTGCAGGATGTGTACTCATTGACCCCGTAGGTAATAATGCTTTCATTGCCTGTCGATTAGAGTTCGAATGCACTAATAACACTGTCGAATACGAAGCACTCCTACAAGGGATTAAGAAAGCTCTAGATATGGACGTAAGAAATTTAATGGTGTTCAGTGATTCGGAAATCGTGGTCAGGCAGATAAGAAACTCCATACATTTCTTGTCACCACATCTCAGAAGTTATCAAACCGAGGTATGGAGTTTGATACAAAAATTTTCAGCATTTAACATCAATTCCATTCCTAGACTAAGTAATTCATAAGATGATTTATTGGCTAATGTCGCTTATAAACTTTTGCCCGTAGAAGGTCTCTCTCCGAATGCATTTTCGATTGAATTATTGTTCAGGCCATCGATCCCAGACAACGTCACCAATTGGAGAGTGTTCGAGGATGACCAACAGATCATCACCTTCTTGCATATGGAGGACACCTTCCAAGGTGAAATTATTGATGAAGGCAGTCACCATGAAAACCTCTGCAACTTCATGGTAATATCAGATCCTAGATCTCCTGAATCGATGTCTGATATGGTAAACTCTATCCCCAAATTTGTTATAAGATTGGAGAAATTTTATGATTTGCATGATAAATTTAGAGGGTCAGTTAATTGTAAAATGAACAACTCTTCCTTGACTCATGAAACGATAAATCTAGGGACTAAAGACAATCCTCAAAATATCAATTTGGGAATGGGATGCTCCAAGCAAGAACAATCTGCCTTTATAAAATGGTTGAAAGAATTCAAGGATGTTTTGCCTGGACATATGATGATTTGAAAACATTTGATCCTAATATAATACAACATATCATTCCCATGAAACCACAAACTCATCCTTTTCAGCAAAAATTAAGAAAGATGCACCCCAAATTGGAACCCACTGTCAAGAAAGAACTAAATAAATTATTAAACGCAAAGATAATTTTCCCGGTGAGACACACGCAATGGGTGTGTAATTTGGTCCCTGTAAGGAAGAAAACTGGTGAAATTCGACTTTGTGTCGATTTTCATAACTTAAACCGAGCATATGATAAAGACAACTATCTCATTCCTCCAATGGAACAAATTCTTCAGTAGGTATCTGGTTCCGAAAGACTATCATTGTTAGATGGTTTTTCAGGATACAACTAGATCCTCATGTCCCCCTCAGACCAGTTAAAAACCACCTTTTGTAGCCCATGGGGCACTTATGCCCACAGGAAGATGCCTTCGGGCTTATAAATGCCGGGGCCACTTTCTAGAGATCAATGGACATTGCTTTTCGTGGTCTCATAAATCAATCAGTAGTGGTCTATCTTGATGATGTTTTCTCCAAGAACAAGAAAGATCATGTGTCTCACCTTAAGGTTGTTCTAGAACGATGCCGCAAGTACGACATATCTCTCAACCCTAAGAAGTCAGTATTTGCAGTGGAACAAGGAAAACTGCTTGGGTTCATAGTGTCCAGTGATGGAATGATCATCGATCCCGAAAAAACTCAAGCCATTTCCAAACTTCCTCCCCCTTCCTCCAAAAAATCTATGCAATCCTTTTTAGGCCAAATCAATTTTGTTAGAAGATTTGTCCCAAGTTTCTCAGAAATGGTAAGACCCTTGCAAAATTTAATTAAAAAGGATATTCAGTACCGTTGGGGACCCCAAGAAAGTCAATCTTTCGACTCTATCGAAAAAAAAAATAATTGAATCTCCTTCCTTGATGAGTCTTGATTTCTCTCGCGATTTCACTCTTTACACCTTCGCCTCCGATTGATCTTACGCTGCTGTGTTAACATGGAAAAATACTGAAAGAAGTGAAGTACCCATTGCCTTCATGAGCTCAACTTTCAAAGGGGATGAACTGAATTACACAGTTGTAGATCAGCAAGCGTATGATGTTTTTAAAGTAGTGAAACACTTCTGATCGTATCTGTTGAAATCCAGAACTAAAGTCATCATTCCTTAACCGGTTGTGATAAACTTATTGGTACAAAAGGAACTGGGTGAAAAACGGGCAAATTGGATGGCATCGTTACAAGAATACGACCTTGAAATAACCCCTACACAAATTGTTAGAGGACAAGGCCTATGTAAACTAATGGTTGATTCAATTGAAGAACAGGGAAGTCAAATTGACATCTCAATTGTAAATCGACACAATGAAAATCAAATATGTTGCACACAAGTAGTTGCTAATTCTTGGTATGATGATATAAAGTTTTAATTGACACATGGATATTCTCCTCGCTATCTTGATCCTAAAAACAAAAGATCACTCAGGTTAAAATCTGCATCTTCCCAGCTTATAAATGATGTATTGTTTTGAAAGGATGTCAACGATGTTCTTATGCGTTGTTTAGAAAAAGAAGAATTAGAAAAAGTGCTATCTGAAATGCATGAAAGTGAAGCTGGTGGACACTTTGGTGGAGATACCACAACTCACAAAGTGTTAATATCTGGGTACTATTGGCCCACCCTGTTTAAAGATGCCCATGCATTATGTCGTAAATGCATAATCTGCCAAAAGGCTGTTGGATGAGTGAAAAAGGAAGCATTCCCTTTGCAGCCTGTTTCAATGGATTCACCTTTTTAGTAGTGGGGTATCGACATCATAGGGCCAATTAACCTCGATTCTTCACAGCAGCATAAATATATCATTACAACAACGGATTATTTTACCAGATGGTCCGAAGTTGCACCTTTGAAAGTGGTAAACATTAATCAGGTAGTATCTTTCCTTAACTTGAATATCATTACTAGATTCAGCGTTCCCGAATGTTTAGTCTTTGATAACACATATTATTTCTCATCCCTCGATATGAATGTATTCTCTTTAGAAAAAGGGATTAAATTGAAATATTCTGCCAGCTACTACCCCCAA
>JZKD02S2269949.1:188147-199009 GCA_000966675.3 Picea glauca | reverse complement strand
TACATCAATAATAATTAGAATACACTTTGCAGTTACATTATTTCAACATTATCAACTCACTAAAATAGCCCACAACCCCAACTAGTTCAACAAAGAATGAAAAAAGAAAAGGAAAACTGCTTTTTAGAGGGCGTGGACCTCCCAAAACCCGTGACACATGTCCCTAAATCACGACACGTGTGAGATTCTTGTTCGACACGAATTTGGGTCATGTCAAGTGCAAAGGACACGACCCAAATTCGTGTCGGACAAGAATCCTCACGAATTTGTGTCCCTGCGCTAGATTCGTGACACAAAGCCCATTTTGGATGTGTCATGTTTCATAGCTTAAACGTGGTTTTAACCTCTTTTTAGTTTTATTGGTTGAAGTGATAGGTAAAGATGCAAATCCGAAGTTGCTAATGTTAATCATCTTACATATCAAATTTGGCACACACATCCACTAGTTGCTAACCTTCTCTCTCAATTGGATATACTTGTGGTCCATGCTATTGTTCCTAGTTGTTTATCTTTAAATCATTCAATCAATTATTGGAATCCTTTCACATGGTCTTGTTATATATATTGTGGATTCATTAAAGTAAATCATAAGCTTGAATGGTTTTAATTCACTTGCAGAGGCTTACTTATTCAAATAAAGATACCCACCATGGATTCTAGGAGTTGGCCTAAAGTGAAGGGGAAAGTGTATTAAGGTGACAGTGGTGCACTTTCCATTTTGTTGGCCTAGTTAGCACCTGTGTTGGGACTTTTCACAAGGGTGCTAGTTCAAGCAATAACAATCACCATGCAAAAGAGTAATTTAGGAAATAACAGTACAAGCTAAGAAAGCTTGTTGGTTAGAAAACTTTAAGGTTTCCTTTGGACTCAATTATATATCCTTCAATTTGATTCAAGGCTCCAAATCATTCAAGCCAAAGTTGTATGAAAGGTAGAAACATGTATGGGTTTTAGAGACAAGAATGCCTGGAAACGTGACCCCCCTAAAATGGATACATCAAGAGATATATGTATGTATGTATGTATAGAGAGAGGTAACACATTATCTTGCGAGAAAATAGGAATGATACACATAAATGGCATTTTAAAAGGAAACCCATGTCTATATTAACTCTCATAGATGATTACATGATGCAATATCCAAAATCAGCATTTATAGATGAGGCTATACATCCGAAATCAGCCTTTATATATGAGCCTATATCTGTCGAAGTAGAACATGAGCTAAAGACTAATGCAATTACATATCTATCTCATTTTCATTGTCATCAGCAAAAATAGAACAAGTTCCCTATTCAGCAGAACTGGAGTGTGGATTGGAAGAACAGGAAGCTCCACTTCCATTTTCATCTCCACCAATATCAAGAGTAGCAAGAGAGAGCTCCAAGTAGGTTTCTAACTTTCTAGTAAGTGAGAGTAATAGGAAAAGAGACACTGTTAGGGTTTCTAACTTTCTAGATATTTCTATTTATTTTCAAATGAATCTAAAAATTAATTAAGTAGGTTTAGAAACTAATTAGATGTCTTGATTAATCATTTATTAAGGGTTTTTAGGTTCCTTATGGATCCCACACCATTCATGGGTGCTTGGGTGAGCCCAAAACCTTCAAAAATCCAGCAAAAAGCCATACAAACACACCAAAACAGCCTGGAAACAGCCTCAGCCATACCGTACTGTGTTTCTAAATCATGAAATGCCACAGTACAACTGAGGCCATTTCGTAGCCATTTCAGTGTTTCTAGGCATTTTGGGTACTAGAATGCTACTTCGGTAGGTGTTTCCTGCAACAGAGATTCAGGCCATAACATGAAGTTTAAAACAAGAGAGTGCAACTCTATTTTATTGTAATGGACACAAAAAATCTTGATCAAATACAACAGAATTAAATTGCTACTAGCTCCCATGCATATATGCACCCAAAGTGATCTCCATCTAGCTCTATGTGAACTCAATTGAAATGGCATACCTTTCGGAAAGAGATAAGCCTTGCTAAGTGCAGGTCTTTCATATGGAGCTACCTGTAAAAACAATATAGTTTGTCATCATAAAATCCAAGCTATCATATGGAGGGAACACAACAAACAGTTTTCTAATATAATAATATTACTTTCTCATATAATAAAATATGCATCCATTATCCATATGTTGATGTAACAGGATTATCACATACTTAATTTAGTAACTTAATAAGTAGTGTCATTGTCTTCTCTAGTATTTAACCACGAAAAAGTCATGACAACAAGTTATAAAACTCAGGGAGCACGTGCAGCACACCATCAAATGCAGATAATCTGAAAAATCGAAGCACCAAATGTCATTGAAGAGGAAGCACAAATAGAGTTTTTCATGTGGAAAAGCATATAATGCACCATAGCTTTGAAGTTTCAAATCTCCTACTAAGAAGAATCGGATACCTGTAATAACTTGAACACAATTCCAAATTTGATGCTGATTTCTGAATAATTTCAACTTCCAAGTTTTCACTTTGACGATAAGTGAGAAAAAAAATGGCACAAAAGAAATTGGGAGGCTCGTTCTAGTCCTTCTAGTCCAAGACTTAACTGGTAATGTGCTTTTTTTGGACACTTTCAGTTGACGTAAAGGTTTGGTTGAGTCTATATATAAAGCTTCATCAAAGTGATCTAAGTCACCAAGACCAATCTAATGGAAATAAGAAAGATCCTCACAACATAAAGAGATAATAATTTATATGAAATTTTTTAAACGAAAGCATGTTTCTTCTGAAGAGTGCATTATTAGAGCTAAAGACATTTGCATCACCCTTATGAGCAGCCTAATGTGAACAGAGGAGTTCATAATGCATTATTTATCGCAATGGAAAAGAGTTCAACACCACACAAGAGTCAATACTGAGGCATGTACATTCTGGAGAAAAGAAAATAAAAATAAAGTATGACTTGAGGTAAATGCCTCTGACCTCCAGATGTAAATCCACAGACATTCCAGTTGCTTGGCTATGGATAGTGCTTACAAACAAAAAACAAAGCCAGAAATTTCTACTGGCCTATACAACAAAATTGATATAAAAAGAAATCAGAACATACAGCCTCTTTTGATATAATTGCGAGCTCTCCAGATTTGAGACCCAACTTAACAAATTCTCTGGCTGCATAACCCTGAAAAACGATCAAGTAAATTGATTAATATCTAAGTTCAATTCAACTTGTATGAGGACACCAAATATAGTCAAAGCAGGCTATTCTTATCAAGCTTCCCTCAGTATCAACAGCTTCAGCTAACTAGAAGGCATTGCACTAAGGATAAAAATGAAAGCATCGACAACTTGGAAAGAAAACAAGCTGAGCTGACCAGAGAACTTAAGTTCAAACTCTTACTAAGTCATTAGATTAATTTCGTCCTTCTTTCGTTTATTTAACTTTAACTACCTCAAATAAGGATAGCATACTCAAAGGAAGCTTCATCAAGTCTAAATAGTAAATATAGAGATGTCTGAAAGCAACCTTGTATGTAGCTTTCGGCGTTAAATAAAGGTGCACAGTTAAGAAACATTACCACTAGTTCTGTTATGCCTGAAATATTTTCATAGGAGCAGTGATCACATGTGGAATTAAACCTTAAATTTCCGTATATGATATTTCGCAGTTGAAAATAAGTACAGATATCACTTTACAGGGTAGGAATATCGGCCAACATAGATGGTACATTGTTAGAAAGGAAAATTTTACAGTCAAACAGGACATCCAAATTGCAGTCATGCTCCTAGAAATATAAACACTCTTTTTGCAGGATTCAACTCATGTCCATATTCAATTAAGAAGCTGTTCCAACTCTCCTTGGATCCTAATTTCCCCTTTTTCGTCGACAGACATGAACTGAAAATGCATTCTTATCTTAATTGAGTCTTGACATATACACCTCTGCGCATTCATCCTTATATATGTCCTAGGATAATCTAACCTTCAATCCCCATCTAATTTGTCCATATTTTACTATCATATTATACTTCTCTAAGTTGCTTAATGGCATTATAGATAGCTAAATAATATACAGGTAGCTGGATGTTGACTACAAGAACATAAATACATACTCTGCAAATAAAAAATGACACTGATGAATATCATAGGCCATTGTACATCAATACCAAATGGTTCTCTGTCCATATTTTGTGAAAAATTGCCTATGAATTTTTTTGACAGAGGAAAATAAAGTACACAGAGAAAATGACTTTTGCTATTTGATAATCAATCTTGAATTATATAAATATAATTTTAGACAAAAAGAAAGAATGATTAACAAGTTCTATGCCTGACTACCTGTTGTTTAATTAGTGAACTGATTAAGGCTGAGCTTAAAAAATGGATAAGTCATCCAAAAGATCTCTGACTTAGGCAGATTTCTCCATAAAGCCAAATCTCTACGTATCCCCTAGGTTTAGTAATGGGTTCTTGGAGGTTTAGTAGTGGGTTCTTGGAGGTTTATTCCAAGTCCCTCAAAAGCAATAGAAGTTAGAAAAAAACCTTTTTTAACCATGTGCCATTGCAACCAAAGAGATCAGAGAAAAATTTTTACCTCCAATAGAAACGGCCAACTTTTGAAAGGTTTTTGAAATGTTCTTTGTGAAAGTCTTTTAGGCTCAAATATACCCTCAAAGAAAAGTGTCTTTTTGTCAACTGCAAAAGGTGTAGCAATCTTCGGTAACTAAACTTAAACCTAACTTACTAGGAAGTCAAGATCTTTTTTTAACCTCTTTGTTTAAGGGAAAGGCAATTGAGATAATTGTATTATCAAATATATTTCCCCTTTATCTCCTATTTCAAGAGAATTTGCAATCTCTTGTAAACTTTTGCAGGCCTTGTTTTTTACCAAAAAAAACCAGCATCATGACCATAAAAGTTTATAACAAATTGAACTTTAATTTGTCCATAATCTTTGCCAGTTTTTAATCATAACTAGGCTAAATAAACATATAATTATACTACCCAACTAAAATCTATAACAAATTGAACTTCAATTGGTCCATAATCTTTATCCGTTTTTAATCATAACTAGGCTAAACAAATATATAATTATACTACCCAACTATTATAAACTGTTTAATTAATATAAACTTTTTATAAATTGATTTTGATGATTTTGATATTAAACAGATAAAGTGAATCACTCAAACATAACTCCGTGCATATTAGACACTCACTTTTCTCAATGTGACTTGGAAAATCTACAAACCAATCATTGTAGTTTGTCCAACTATGATTTGCTTTAGAGTAATGCCAATTACCTATTGCACCCTTTAAATCACACTCTCCAAAAGAACCCAACAAAGACTCTCGAATGGGAAAGAGTAAAGCTCATTAATCAACTTATGCATGTTTTAAAAAGATGGCAACCCTTACTGATATGGCAGTTGAACCATTAGAAATCTCGATTAAAAAATAGTATGCACTATTTAATCCCCGATAGTTGGAGTTGTAGTAAAGAAAGAATATATGTGACAACAAAATTAGTTGCCATTGGAAACTGATTACCTAAGTCACACGACACCAGGACACACTCAAGACATGTGGATACAAGTGTAAATGAGACATGTCGATCTCCAAAAGCTTGACACATGGGACTCTCTTTTTATATATATATTACAAATTACAAATGAAAAAAAGTTGAATATAAATATAAAGATTATTTCTTTTAGCACATTTACAAAATATTAATACTAGTTATCACATTAATGATGATCAAACACATAAAAAAGTGGAAATTCAATACATGAAAAACAAAAGTTTAAAATTTTTAACCATAGTGAGTAGTTTTCTCATTAAATCATTTGATGTCATCAAACAGTATTACAAAGTAACATCAAACAGTATTATAAAGATATTGAATAGTGATATTATAGGTGGTATGTCAATGACAAATATAAAATAGGATATATACTAGAATCGAAAATAGAAGAATCTCTTAACTCATCAATCATATTCCATGTCAAAATCATCAAGATCACTACTATTATCACTGCTCTTTTTTTCATCTTTCTCTTTCTCTATATCCAATCTAAGAATTGATTCCTCTGGTGTGGAAGATGACCCTTAAAGAAGATAGCCATCATCAAAAGTGACCAGCTCTAACATTGTCTCATTAAGATCCAAATTGACTAATACCAACTCAACAGTTATCCAAACTCATATCATCAAAAACTACATTAAACAGCTTTGTATTTCCTGTCCCTCATCAAGTAAATATGTCCCTCATCCAGTAAATAAGATAATACAGAAGCTTGACTGTACTGAGCATACACCATTCCCTTTGCTTTGGACTGCTCAACCCTATTCTTCTTCAAAATGCGCAAATTCTCGCATGTCCTCCCATTCCTCTCGCAACAAAGGGATGCAGTTAGTCCTATTTCAAAGCCCTGCTTAAAATTCAGTTTAACTCGTTGTTTTTCTAATGAAGTTCGTCCATTGGCTCCCATTACTTTTCCATTTGCTCTCGTTCTCCACTTTCTCCCCACGTGTGATTCTTTCTAATCGTTCTCGCTCTCCAAAGAAGCTTGCAAGTTCCTGCAATCCTGACGCTATTGGAGAACTTGCTAATATCAGAGGCAACCTCGGCATTCATTTCCTTTCCTCCATATGCGCAGCGACTTGCCTTACACAACTAATCACAGGAAGTATGTAGCTTATTGTTTAGATATTTAGTTAGATATTAAAGTTAAGTAAGAACAACATACATGTTAGAAATAAATCATAATATATATTATTAGCACAGTCACATAATTGTGACTGATGAACGTCTAAAGGCATATGAAATGAGAAAAACGCAGGGACAGGTGAAGAAATTTGTGGTTAATAATCAAAATGTGGTAATGTTAAACGTTAATCATTTAATCATTTAAACGTGGCAACCATATAGTGCTATAATAATTTCTTAATATGATTAGTTAAATGTTAAAAAGTAAACAGGTTAACTGATGTATTCAAAGATACAAGAAGATTATGAAGAGTAAATCACATTCATTGATTTGGGAGGACTACTAAAAATATTCCAGCACTTTTAATTGTTAGCCATCAAATTAGAATTTTAGATTAAAAGATGATTAATTGTACCCATTACCAATAAATATACGCCTTTCAACCGTAATTATAATTATGTAACCTATATTTTATAGCTTATAAGTATGTATTATATGTTTTGTGTTATTTATTATTATATTATGTTATATATAAATAATTTAATTCAAATTTTGTTTTATTTTCTCCCAATTTAATTTCTCAAAACGGCCCGAATCATTTTAATTAGAAAATAATCCAAATTTCGTTATCTCGAATTCGAACACAAAACCGAACCATATAACCCGAATCATTTTAATAAAAAAATTCCAAATTTCGTTATCCAGAACCGGAGCACAAAACCGAAGCATGTATTTTTTTACGATTTATTCTCAAGCTGCCCGAAACTTATAATTTTATGATATTAAACTATACTATTTATTTTTCAAACTATGATTTTATGCTATTTATTCATACTATTTACTTGCAAACTGCCCGAACCTTATAATTTTATACCATTTATTTCCCAAACTGTTAGAGAATATAGCGGGTACATGTTCAGTGTCGTTAGCTAAACTAAAAAAGTTCAAATAAAACCCACAGTCATATTTTGTTTACTTTTTTTAACATTCTCTCAAACAAAAAAGCCTCTTTTGGGGTTGCTTACTGTGCATCGAGGTAGTACAATCTTGGATCTGTTATTAGCTTTTTAATTTAGCATTTGTTGTAAAAGAGATGAAATGTTTTGTGTTATTTTTTTTTTTCATGATTTTAAGGTAGAAGGGTTTGTAAACAATAGATTATAAGCTATTATAACAATATACTTGATATGAGTTTAATATGTTATTTATAGGAATTAAAACCAGATAAGAAGGATAACAATCATTCCTCCCAAAAACTCAAAATAAATTTATTCGACAAAAACAATTTGTATTATCTACCCAAAACATCTATTGAAAAAAAAAATGTTTTTTTTAAATCTTCATCAAGAGAGTATAACAAAATCTTAATATAATATTTTGTTGTTTTTAAAGATTTTTTCACGTATCCTTTTCAAGTAAGTATTAATGTGAATCATAGGAAAATGAGACTGTACCATATAAATTGCAGCAGAGCATAAATAACAATGGTGTTGTTTAAATATTAGACTTTTTGAATTTTGTCATTTGAATTTGGTCAAACAGATATGGGTGAAATCACCATTTTCTGTTTGATTTACATTTTTATGTATAAATAGATTTAACACATTGAAAAGTTTTGGGCACTAAAATTATATATACTCCAACACTCAAATATAGAATTTTAACAATTTTTAATCAAATTTGAGTAAAAACTCCAAAAAAATCAAACGTTTACACTAAGCGAAATAACAATCACATACTAAAAATAACCCACAGACAAAAACGATAACGACATGAACAGACATGTTGTATGTAAGATCAATTTGACGGAAAACATATGATGCCAAGTAGATGAATTTACTTACAGCTGCGACACCACCACCCACAATAACGTACTTAAAAGACTTTTCCGCCATTGCAATGTTTGATCGAATGAATCTGCACAGAACCGAGTGTACTCAAAACTGTTTGTTGGTCGAAGAATGTAGAGAGCAAACAAAGCTCTTGAATAGAATTGAGAGCGTAGCGGCTGTTGTTGGGCCAGGAGAGGCGATAAAGCAATTGGACTCGGAATTCGATGCGTCGTAAAGCACTGAGCACCTAAACTCACTTTCAAATAAACTTAAAAAAAAGATGGAATAATTCGATTCCTCCTAAACCACTTTAGACTCGGAATTCGATTCCTCCTAAACCAGTTTAAGAGTAGAAGACACTATTCTTCCATCGGAATTCGATTCCTCCTAACATCATATTCACGGCCTATATACAGTTGTTGTTGAGTGATATTTTCAACGGAATTTTGACCGCCCATGCTGTTAGAGAATGTGCACAATAGTCCTCAGTGGACCTTTTCCATGGAATTTCCTGGAATTCGCTCCACCATTGACCCACATGTTACATAGTACGACAACACATTATGACCCTATTTCAAATTTGCTCCACCAGTGACCCACATGTTACACAGTACGACTCTATTTGAAATTCTCTCCACCAGTGACCCACATGTTACACAGTATGACCCTCTTTCACACGATTGGCGTCTTAATGAATCTCCTAATTAAGAGTTAGAACAGGATAGTATATTAGATAGATTGGCATTGTCTAACTGTTCTATGAAATGGTTTTTTTAGCTGGAATTCTGCAACATAAATTTGTAGGAAACCACTATTTTTTGTTGTTTAAAATCTATTTTTGAATGTAGAAATGGATTCAGCGTGCTGAAAAACTCCTGGAACATTCACATTACAAGAAATAATCACTCAAATATACTGATCTAACAATTTCTCACCAGATTTCGAGCAAATGTCTCCCAAAAATATGGCTGAGAAAGAGTCATTTCCTTTAGACTAAGGCTTAGATATATAGGGTGAGTATATTTTCTTGCTTGGTTTTCCCCGCATCTTATGTGAGACATAAAATTTCATCTCCTCTTATGTATTATCCCACATTAAATTAGTTGTGTGGCTTGATCCACATCAACATATAAGCCCCAACATACCATGATCTATTAAGCCAATGGGGTTAAACAAAAAGTATTAAGCCAATGGAGTTAAACAAAAGGGAGTCATGTCTCTTACTAATATAATAGTTGACTAGTTGTGGAGTGAGTATGTTTGAGGTGGAACCTTGAATGTACCTAGAAATTTTGACAAATTCACCTCATATTTATTGTCGGGTGCATGCATATGAAACAATCACTAGATATGTCTATCTTGTGGCATATTAGAATAGCTTCTACAACTATAAGATCTCCTCTCCTCTTGTGTGTATCCCACATAACATTAGTAACTTGTGTGGGTTGCTCTACAACAACATATAAGTCCCAACATACCATGATCCTTATGCCAAAGGGAGTATCCACAAGGGAGTGTGTCTCCTACTAACATAATTGTTCATTGATTTTGGGGTGAGTATGAGTGTTTTCTCGACTCCCCTCCTCTTATGTGAGAGATGTTTTGTGGGTGGGTGTGTGAGAAACAATAGTCGGATATGTCTATCTTATGGCATATTGGAATAAATTCTACAAATAAAAAATAGTATCTCCTCTTATGTGTTATCCTACATTACATTGGTGTTAGCTTGGAGTTTCAAACCCAAGGTTTAAAAGGGTTTACCAACAAATACCCCATAGGCACCAACATATCCAATCTTCAAGGATTGAGCAAATTATGAAGGAGTAATATAGACAAAAGACATCTAACTTAAAACCTTGCAATTATTTCTCATACATTTCCATACACAAAGGACCATAGCCTACTCAAAGTGAATTTGGAATGAAAACAAAGACCAACAATATGCTAAGATATCAATCTACTTTTTCTCTCATATTCACAAACAACTAATGAAACATGGCACCACAAAAACTAAACATAAACTTAATCCAATATTAAACTAAACATAAACATAAACTTTCTCCAATATCCTTCTTACATATTCAGGTAGTCTATAGTTTACTAATACTGTATAGTGGTTTTGGTTTTGTCAATATCTACGGTTTACTAATACTGTGTAGTTTCCCTTTAATACTGTGTATGGTTTTGTCAATATCTACAGTTTCCCAAATTATGATATATTAGTTTTTGCTCACTGCATAACTGACTTCAATAAGTTATGATTCATTAGTTTGCTCACTGCATAACTGAGTTCAATAGTTCCACTTCATTTCACTCTGAAATAAGTATTAATATGAAACACAGTGTATCCGCAGCAATGCAT